>JAVYIG010001869.1:0-290874 GCA_035222895.1 Strongylocentrotus droebachiensis
CTCGCTAATGGAAGCGGAAGGCTGAGCACGTCCTACTTCTTTTGAAGGTTTTATAAAGTTATACACCGTCATTAGCAAAGGAGCTTGAAAAGAGCCTTTTAATTTTACCACAATCTCGAGAAGCCCACTTTTGTAATGTTTCATGGCGTTTGTGAAGGTGTCGTGGTATAGTGGTTCATTCATTTTACTCTCCATCCAATGGTTAAGGGTTCGAATTCAAGCCCGGTATTAATATCCTTTGGTAAAACATTAATCCATATTAGCCACTCTCCGCCAGGTGAAAATGGGTTCCTAGCTGGCAATTACGAGGATAAAAAAGACCCAATTAATATCATTATTAAATTAATTATCGTTCGCATTTTAGATCACATCCGTGTTCTGGCAATGAAAAAGGGCAGCGTAGGTTATGCGTTACATTATAATTACCATTTCTTCCTGGACTACAACTCCGTGCAACCAGACTCCTACTCCTACCCCTACCCTCTTACAATGATAGATTATCACACCTAGACCCGTTGAACAGCTATTTCAGGAGTTGTACCGGGCAACTGTCTGTGGAGGTGGTAGTCAAGACGATAGTTGTACCGAACTCGTGACATTAGCGAAGCGCTATCTAAGTTAGATATGGATAGAGTGTGTAATCATCTTTAACAATATGCGACCTGCAAAGTTTGATACTGTATATCTAGAATTGAGCCACCTTCAAATACTTATTATATTCGACTGTCTCCCCGGAGGGCAGTCGTCGACTAACAGCACAAATAATTATTACACGATGCATTACGATATCGTAATCTAACGTAGATATAGACGTAGTTCTTAAGGAACTATCTGTAGCTAGAAACTATACCGTCTACTGATCAACTTCACAGTCGTTAATCTTACACCGTAATGACTGTCTGTGAAGAATGATCTAGTTCTATAGGCTCAGCTACAAAAGGTATATTAATCGTACAACCAATTTAAAATTGATTTACAGTAACGTTGTCTAACTTAGATATGAACGTAGTACATGAGGAACGACACCACATCACTATAACATTTGCGAATTGTGGAGTATTCATCTCGCACTTCAGCCTCTTCGGGCAATCTTTGACATTAGCGCGTCTCAATGTTAACTCATGCGAGATCAATCAAAGGCCCGAAAGCCGGGCAACTCGGTTAGGTACAGGTCAGCTCGCATTAGTGAGTAAGTACCTCAGTAAATATCTTGAAAAGGGCAATCAGTATTGAATGCCGAAGTACAGTTCTAGGTCACGTGACGGTAGAGATTATCTTGGTACTAGTTTGTAATTTGAGGAGCATTGACGAGCAAGTTGTGATAATTCAAGGTGTCCTACCGTTAACGTGTAGCAAACAATTATATAATTTATTATAATCACAAGTAGCTCTGTATTGCTAATAATTTGATAGAAACCTAAGATAAAACCAATACGATATTACAATAAATGATATCCGTACAAAAATGAGTCTTAGCTGTGAGAAACTGGTATTACCGGGGAATATTACGCGCGTTCTAGTCCTATACAAAGTATAAAGGAGGAAAAATGAAGACAAAAACATAGGACATAGCGAAAATGGGGATGTTTATTTCGATAGCAGTGGTAAAGATACGAGAGCTAACGGCTAAACATTGCCTTAACTTTAATTTAGCTCTGCTTTACGAATGTTGAGTAATTTGCGTTCCCGTTTACACGACCCCTTCATCATGTTTATGCCCCAGGCACGGGATACGTGTTCTCACTAGCCAGTCTACATGACGGATTGCCATTGTCTAGTATACCTCATGGGATGGTACATGGACTCATGGGAACACTCCAAACACATTGGTTGTTAGTCAAAGTAGAATAGGAGTTACTTTCTTGAGTAAGGACTATCCCCAAGTGGGAAGCGTCTATTTTTTAAAACTTTTTTTTTTTTTTTTTACAGGTAAGCCTAATTTTGTCCATGAACTTTAAAGAAAATACAAGCTGGAAAGCAACTCCTATGTAGGTTCCAGGACTCATGGAACTAGACAGAGTTCATACAATGGTGGCCAAAGTTTAGGATTGTAAAGACATAATAAGTAGCGCTACACTACAGTAAGCACAAACCTTCTTTTCTTCGTTTTCACTTTAATAACTATAATGTGGTGGTGGTGGTTAAGATAAAGATAATGATGATTCTCTCTTACTATTACATTAATATTTGGTGTAGGAACCTACATGCTAAATCGCATTGCTGTAGTATGTCCCTGCATTTTATCAAGTGTTTTCTATTAAATAACTCAAACGTTAATGAAAGTGGGAAACCAATTAAAACTGAACCTGAAATCTTTCGATAGAAGAAGAATAATAATATAGCCATAAATATACTCCATTCTCAATTTTATATACCTGGCATTATGTTATTCAAACTACGATGCTTTCAGAATTCCACGTAATTTTCAGATGGAACTCGCTTGTTCCTTTTTTTAAATAAGACATGGAGCATGCACATTCATGTTCCCAGTCTCGTAATATGCAGGATATGTTACCATAACATTTCATAATAGTATCGTCTGCGGAGAGTCACAATCGCATTATACATTTTTACACAGATTTTACGCCATTCTGTCTCCCAGAGAGATTGTATCTGACGTTTATCCCCCTTGTAGTACTAGTGACTTCAATCAGTGCGTAGCCTGCTTGGGGAAAATTATGGGGAGGGGGGGGGGGGGCGCACCAGGTTTTCCTCCATGGATGAAGGATTGTCATTTGTTTGATGTAGGAAAAGTGGGAGGGGTTGTAACATTTTTTTGCCATGTCCCTTTCATTCCTTCCACCCTCTTCTATCTTTTTTTTTGTTTTTTCTTTATCATTTTTGCTATTTGAAGGAGAACGTGCCCCTGTGCACCCTCTTATCTTCGCCACTGAGACTTAGGTGACTGTCAGTCAAATTTAATATCTTGTGTCTCATCTGGCATAATCCGCCTTTATTCGGAAGATGTAATCGGATAAATTCTGATTTCCATTACGAAGTGCGACATAAGAACCCTATCCGCCGCTCTGCATACACATTATTTTGTTTATATATTCATTTCTTTTATTCCATATTTGAACAGGGGTTATTTTCTTGTTCCCTTTTAACTTTCGCCTAGCTTTGTGAAATATGGGTCAGACATAACGAAACGTCGTATTAAATAACTGCTATCTGTAATAGTTTTCAAAGTTGCAGAAGAGTAAAAAATGTAAAATTTAATACCAGTCGAACACGTACATCGGAACATGCTATGGATAAAGAAACTGACAATTTGTGTCCTTACTATATAACTTAAAATTAAAAGAAGTATAGAAATGAGATTTACTATGTTTTATGTCTTTTCTTTAAAAACTTTAAAAAACTAGTGCTTGGAATTTTCAATTAGATAGTGTATATAATCTGACTTATAATCTGATTTATTTATATAGCCACCCCTCCCCCCCCCCCCTAGTTATGCCTCCGTCAGCTATTTCGGACCTAAAAGCTTTATTGTCAGAGAGATTTCTCTTTGTGTGACCCCGGTTATAAAATCCTTGATCTACCGCTATATTTATCAAATTTCTATTTAAAATGCAAGAGGTCCCAGGGCCTCTATAGAGATACGCTAAATAAAACCCACGTAATCTGTGTATCAACCGTGTATAAGACTATGGGGTCGCCATACCATTATCCTCTAATGGATCATAGCTTAATTGAAACTAAGTGCTACTGTCGACCACTGTGTCTTGCCGATGGTACTCCCCTAATTCTCTACCCCATTACTTTGTAAACAACTCCTCTTTTGTTGGTTTTGCCCTGTTCTATACTTGTTAACATTATATATGGCGCCGTACAAATGCTGTTCATCATCATCATCATTATTATCGTCATTTGATTCTACTTTCTATCACGTATGGAAACATAACAAATTCCCATGGATAATTAATTGAACATAAAGGATAAGTGAATTAAATTAAAATTTGTGTATTAAAAGAGTTTTATGTCCCATGCTACCCCGCTCTCCGGCCTTGACGCCACATGAATGCATTGCAAACAAGGTAGAAAATAGACCTTTTTTATCGTTATATCTTAGATTTACTTGCAGAAGGTATTTCTTTAGACTATAGTACCTCGTTCTTTGTACCATTTCAAATACGAATACGCGTCAGAACGCGTTAAAAAAATAGTAGTCATGTATCAACTTGCATTTATAGAAAGGTAGAGAGAGAGAAAGAGAGAGAGAGAGAGAGAGAGAGAGAGAGGGAGAGAGAGAGGGGATTGAAACGACAATTTGAAAAATGTATGATTATATTTCTCTGCCACGTTTGTAGAGAGGTTTAGAAGTAAAGAAAACATCCTAAAACAAAACGAACGTCAAGTAATTGATTTGTATAAGTTCAATGCAACGTACTGGAGTTATTACCAAATTTCCTAATATAAAATCGTGATCATCGACGAGTAAATAGTATATTATTTACGTCAAAATTAGGGGAATAGCTTTAATTAGATTTTCGAGATGGCCATTCTGCGTCCATTTTGCATGCATTCCTCACGACGAGAAAATATTGTTCGATGCTTGCACAAACTAATTATCCCGGCGTCGTCTGTATTTCATGAGTGTAATATAATGTGCTAATTTTTGGGGCAAAGGTAACCTCGTTTCGCATCTATTATTTATTCCATTCCTATCATGCTAGCTGATTTTCTTTCTACCAAAAATGAATACACCATTACCGAAGGCGTGTGTAAATATTACATGTAAAGATGATGGTTTCATGAAGTGTAGTGGTTGAGCTCGATGTATATGTAATGCTGTCTGTGTGATATTCATTCGCTGTGGGACTAATATATGACATGCGTGCAGGCAAGCGTGCTTCGATAAATGGGGAGGCCCATGAGCGGGGGTATGTTCAAAGGGAGTGGAAAAAACGGAGTGGGAAAGAAGGAGAGAGTCGTGAAAAATGATTGGTTCATTGTGGAACTGTGATGTTCAGTGCACGCTTGTAGAATGTGAGATTGCCTGACAATCGTTTACTATTCATAAGGGAATGATACGGATTGAATTATTCGAAGGCAGTGTATCACGCCATATTTTGTTACCCATTCTAAACCTACATTGGAATTAATGCTCAAAAGACAAGTGGGCGTTTGACCGTAATTCATGCTGTATTGCAGAGGAAAGAGAATTCAATCGAAAACTAATGTCATTACAATTGACGTGACCTGGTTTAAAGACAATTTTGTGACGATATTCATTGTCAATTTGTATTTCATATGGAAAGGCTCCAAGTATCGTTCATATGTTTATGATAATGCAAAAAATGATGTTATTATTTTGTATGAGCGCTTTCCAGTTTAACCCGATTCATAGAGGGCGCAATATAAAAAAAACGTTGACCATTATACACCGAGTCCAGTGGATGAGGATTATTTTTTGTAAATATCAAAAATGATTAAAAAGTCTTATTAAAGTTCAGATTTGTATTACTCTTTGAATTAGCTTGTGTAAATCACTATAAATATATCAAGATTTAATCTATTTATATTTAGATTAATGTTATGCCCTTCGTATATTTCAAAAATACGCTTAATAACATTCTGTGATAATATTTGAACCCCTTGGTAATAAAACTGTATAATTTAGAAGTAAAATATGACTAGTGCTTAAGCAATTCGTTGGATTGAAATAGAAATCAACATGTTGTGTGTGGCAATGGTACCCTCACTATATACAATGTAAGTTGTAAAGATTTGTAATTTATGGGAAGCACCGTATTTTGCTACTTTGCCAAACCGTTCGAAACCACTCTATAATACTTAATGTCATCGAGATGCCAGACACTGTTTAATGAACGAATCGCACTAATTGTGTGTATCCATTTATTCTCTTCGTAAACAACAGAAACTGGATGGATTTAATTTGGCTAAAAACCATTTGCAATTTGTTAATTGCCAGACAAGAGAGATTTAAATGCCGATGAAAGAAAGAGTATCCGATTAGGCAGATAATATGAAAGAGAGAGAGAGAGAGAGAGAGAGAGAGATTTAGAGAGAGAGAGAGAGAGATGTAGAGAGAGAGAGAGAGAGAGAGAGAGAGAGGAGGTAGAGAGGTATAGAGGTAGAGAGAGAGAGAGAGGTAGAGAGAGAGAGAGAGAGGTAGAGAGAGAGGTAGAGAGAGAGAGAGAGAACATGGAGGGGGAGAAAGAGAGGAAGGGAGAAAGAGATGGGGTGCTGACACGGAGAAGGAAGGAGTCGGAGTTGTGACAGGAAGAAGAAAAAATAGAGATATAGAGAGAGACGGAAAAGGGGATATGAATAGAGAGGGAGGGAGAGGGAGAAGGAGAGGAGGTAAATTACCTACCTCTTTTCACCATGAGTAGGCACAAGAACAAAATAATGTCTGTGATTAAATGTTGCCTATTGTTGTGAAGAGGGGGGGGGGGTATTGGCAAGTTTCCTATTTCTCTTTGTTGAGTATTCACCTCCAACTTATAAAATAATATAACATTTCTCTGCAACATTGTGAATCTGTACACGAAACCAGCTCATTATACACATTCACCACGCATCCTTGTTTACATCACTTCTCTCTGTTGATTCCTCTCCATTTTTACACGGAAATAGTCCTCTGTGCCATCCCATTATACTTCAGGATCACGTGATTGCACTGAATTTGTACACCCGTGTTGCACACCTTGGCGGGAGGGAGTATGAAGAACAAAACGCCATGCCGCCGCCGTCATGGAATACTCCAAATGAATTTTATACGCCCTTGTCTGTAACTAAAGTCGTAATTCGATGCCTCATTTTACAATTATGCAAACAAATTCACCCTGGGCAAAAACGAGCCTTCGTATTCGAGTGCAATACAAGGCATGAATGCTTGATGTGGGCTTTACAAACCCGTGTATGGATCGATAAAATCGAGGGGGAACTCGAAGAAAAGCAGCATTGTAAATTGTCAGACAGTGTTTTGTTAAGGTATCAATGTTTGGAGTGACAGTTATTACATGGTTGATCGTGTTCTTGTTGAGATGTGATGTTTAATGTTGAAAAACTCGGCGATGGTAAAGGTTGGAAGAGTGACATAAATTGATCAGTCATACTGAATTTAAATTTTAAAGGAATCAAACCGATCAAATAAGATGTCAGTAATGTATTAGTATAGTGCTCCTGCTTTGAGGAGTTTTATTTTTTTATTTTAAGGATATATTAGCGATGGACTACGTGGATTAAGATATTGACAAATTCATAATGGATTGGGTAGAGTTGCAATCATAGTGAAAGGTTTTGTGTGCGGATCGAAACGGACAAGTCCTCGAATAACATCACCGCTACAGGAATCGGAGTCGGCATGGTTGTTTGTGGAAGTGTAAAATATATCAAGTCAAAACAGCGGCGTAACGTAAGTACAGCCGGTGAAGAAGGCACTGCTGTCACGGGGGGGGGGGGGGGGGGGGACGACGGAAATAATGCGTGGATTCAAATGAAAACATAAAAAGCACGGCTTCGAGTTAGAGGAGGGTTTATTTATAAGAGGGCCGTAATATTTATTTCATGTTTAAATCCCCCTCTTTTTTAGGGTCCCTTTTTTCGCCTTCTCATGGGGGCACGCACCCCAACCCGGTTTCTTTGCCACTGATCAGTGAAATAATAATATTGATAATGTAAGAAATGTCTTTGAAAGCAATATTTCTCGACTAAAGCTTCATGGTCACGACACACTCTTTCCATCTTTATAATAGAGGACCACAACACACTCATTCCTTCTGTCTAATAGAGGACCACGACACACTCTTTCCATCTTTCTAATAGAGGACCACGACACACTCATTCCTTCTGTCTAATAGAAGACCAATATCATACAACTTGACTATCTTGAGGAGATATGAAATCACCCCAGTATGTCTGTTGTAACATTTTAGAGTGCCTTTAAAACTGTGTCATCTCTTTACTGACATTTTTAATGAATCTAATATATTGAATACAGTGTGGTTCGTCCTTTACTATTTCCATCCTTTTTGTCTTCAAATATAATATAGTGTAGCCTAAAGCAATGGAACCAAAAAATACAATGCCAAATGTCTGGGAGTAATTGGTCCTAATTCAGCTTAGATATGGGTATATTACACTCTTTAAAAAAAGTTCGGTAAATCTATCCAATATTATATTATTTACCCAACGTTTAAAAGTTCTTTACCCCCCCCCCCCCGCCCCAAAAACACATGCATGCTCCGTTTTTATCAAACTGATTTTAGAGTGTATGCCTCCTTCTTTGAAGAACTTTGCCCCCCCCCCCCCTCCCGCCCCCTGATGCGACAAAGCTACCTATACAGTGTGCGGCATCATATCTCGCTCGTTCGTCTACTTCTTAGCATAACCCAACCGCATAATATCCTCCGAAGCATACACTCCCAAGCCGAACATCTCCGCTCTGCCGACAAACGGCGTAGACTTAATTTTTGAGATGCGAATGGGGAAATTGCACGTGTTAGGCTAGGGAATTACTTTTCTATTTGCCCCGTCCACTGCATGGCGCTATATTACTATGCTATCAACGAAACCAGTCACTGCAATAATATCCACTTTGATATAGACATTGAGAGTATCCATTTGAAAATTTGCAGTATTCTTGGCGTACGTCGCCAGGGTTTGAGATACAATATGTGAACGAGGAAACGTTATGCCTTTATTGAAAGTTACCGCTATTTTCTTTTCTCTCTGAGATGAATATCATATGGTATTACAAATAACACACTTACATGATGAACGATCGCCCGTGATAGAAGGACAAAAATGGGTTGAGAAGTTCATCTTGTGGGCGTATCCAATATTTTGTTGCAAATAGGATTTACATCTACAGTGTAGACTGAAACAAGTGACTGATACCTGGTGATAGAGTATCGCTTCATAAATCAGTAATCACGAGTCGGTGTTGGACGTTCAAGGGAAGGTTGAGTTCGTGTAAAAGTGAGAAGAAAAGAAAAAGCATTTTTGAGCTCCCTCATTCATTAAATATGAAAAGGTAGCATGGTAAAAATCTCCCCTAAAAAAAGTACTGCGATTCACACGTCCATATAATAATTAGATGAGAAAAATAGCTTAAATATTTAAGCCACACTTTCCTGCCACAGGTGTGTGTAATCCCACGTAATCATTTCTGTGTGCAGTGGTGAATACTGATATAGTCATTTTCAGCAAGAATTGGTCGACTTCTTACAATTTTGATAATTTCAATACCTCAAAATACACAATTACTTTCATTCCCTGCATTATCTACCTTTCTGAATGGTTTATTTCACATTGCAAGCGCATGACCGGAACTCTATATTTTGATTTCGACTATATGTTACAAAGTACGATCACTCAAATGGATGAGTATAAAAGTTGTTATTGATGATGGCAAGATGAACTGTTAGCATCAAGCATGCAGAGCGATAGTCCCTTCGGTGGGATCTGAAGGAAGATATGAACCGATGAAGACATATATAGCTATGTTGACACGAAGACATGTTCAAACAATCTTCCAGCACCGAGCACTTTTTCCGTCCCTCCGATTGGGAAATTAAACATGACGGCGTCTTTGTTCCCTGTGGACCTCGTTTAGATTTAACTTGTCTTCGATGGCATACTATAAGCCTCGTAAAACAAGGTAAATTTACCTGTTATGAAGGATTACACAGCATAATCACGAGATAGAGACTGAGTGGGTCGGGAGAGAGCTGGATCAATAATAGAGAAAGTGAAAGAGAAAGAGAAAGATGGGAGGTGTGGTAGCATGAATTAGAGAGAGAGAGAGAGAGGGGAGAGAGAGAGAAAGAGAAAGAGAGGGGAATAAAAATGGCAAAAGAGAAAAACAAAGATTATACAGAGGGGGTTAAGAAATACCTAAAAAAAAGGGGGAAATTAATAGATAAGGGGAGAGAGATCGATAGAAAGAGCCGGGGAAAGAGACAAAAATAATGTGGATGGGCAATCTCGAATAAAGAGTTGGAAAATGTAAATAGAGATAGAAATAATAGAACAGTAGAAGATAAGGCGAGGAAAGGTGGGGAAAAGGAAACATGTAATGAAGAGAGATGTGAGAAGGAAAAGGAGGAGGAGGAGATGGAGTGGAGATAAATGAGAAGAGAGGATATCCTCCCTTGAATGTAACCAAACTATTCAGCTTTTTTTTATCCCATACTTCCTCCTCCCGCATACATCGACTATTTGACTCTATTAATATCTCTACTCACGAAACGAAAGGATGTGGAAGGTGACAACGATATTCTGTACAAATCCTTCTCTAGAAATAGGCATGTCCTTGTCACGACACGTTCGATGATGAATAATACAACTAAAACCAGAAAATAGGGAGTGTTTGCAGATTGTCTTTTATAATTGGCTGAGAGAGGGCGGGCGTAAGGCCTTCGGCAGGTGGTAGAGTGTCGCATCCGACACCATTGACCACGTGTTTCTTCACCGTGCTCCAGGGGTCGATGGGGGTTCATGGTTGGATGGGTCGGAAGACGAGAGGTGATGTGATGGAGATGACGAAGCAATCTTGTTAAGAGTCAAGGTTGAGCTTGGTCCTGGTCGAGATTAGCCACTGATATAATATAATCTCTTTTTCTGGGCATCCAACTTTGATTTGGGTTTTATCCATCGCTCTGACATGCATCCTTTCTCTCACTGTCTTTTCCAATTGTCTGCATCTCTCTTTTGCGAATTGCGCATCCCTGCTCTGCAACTCTTTCCCACCCCTCCCTCTCCTCCACCCTGTCTCTCCCTCTCTCTCCACTTCTCACTTCATCCTTTTTCTTCTGCGATCATAGCTATCTCTTTCATTCTCTCCCTCCTCCCTCCGACTCTCCCCTCTCCTCTCTCCCCAACTCCATTTTATTTTTCTCTCATTCTCCATTTCTCTGTCTCACCCTTTCTTTATCCATCCCCTCCCTTTACATTTTTCATCGAGGCCATTATGTCTCTCTATATGTCACGAGTGATATCGTCGTATAATTTACAAGTTAATTAAATGCATTTTTCCGCGGGGTATTCCTTTCCCACTGACGTTCACGAGTGCTTAGCATAAAGTTGTTGTCAGGTTACTAGTGCAGAAAATTGTATTTCAATTTCCTATTCCGCCATGATAATGTTATCAAAAACGAAGAATGAGAAAAAAAAGGAGTATATATAAACATCCCAAAATATCCTTGTATTAGATATATTTCTATTTCAAGTTTAAAATTAGAGAGATGTATATTTTATTTTACAGAAGCAGAACCTGTTAAAAAATAAAATAAGAAGCAACAAATTATTAAAAGCAGGTTGAATAAAAGTTACCAGGTAACTCCCAGGACGTATACACTGAAAAATACTGGAGGTGGTAATTCATTTAGAATTTCTGTAAGAGAGTTTTGCAAGTTTCGCATTTAAGTTTTTTGAAATTTGCTCTTTTTTTTTAAAGGATAGGGAGTGCTGTTTTAACTTTGTGACGAATTTCCCACTTTTGAATATCTGAACACTTTTCTTATTTATATCAGTAAATCTGAGATTTGTATATTCCTGTTTTTTTTTTCGGGAGGGGGTGGGTCATATCGGCTTAACGAACAAATTCCTACCAGGTAC
Source organism: Strongylocentrotus droebachiensis (assembly GCA_035222895.1). Taxonomy (NCBI): domain Eukaryota; kingdom Metazoa; phylum Echinodermata; class Echinoidea; order Camarodonta; family Strongylocentrotidae; genus Strongylocentrotus; species Strongylocentrotus droebachiensis. Next base: position 11,590 of record JAVYIG010001869.1, read on the forward strand.
TCATTTGGGTGGAGAGTGGCAAGTGTAGATTTATATCTTGCAAAAGGACATTAGTGCATGGCAGGACTCGGACTTCGAACCATAATGATCCACAGTCCGGTGTGGTATCCACTAGACCACGATTCTGCGTGGCTGCCACATCTGGCAGTACATTGCCAAATTTGCGTGAGTTGTAAACACAAGAAAGCAATCATTCCCTATAACGGAGCAGAAATAGTGAATTTCATCACCATCTTGCAGACAGTATTCACTCAAGAGATCAATCAAAACTATACCTTCTTGCAACCCCCATCGTAAACCCCCATATCATGCCCTCGTTGGCTTTCCATTCAAATTCAATGTATATATTTCGAAAATCCCATCGCATCACCGCAATATTCTTATGACAACAACTGGGCGAGCGCCGAGCCTAGAATATATGACAGCGGATGTGATACCAGCCTAGTTTCCATGACAACAAAGTACTTATATATACGACTGCGATTAGTTGCCTTGGTTATAAATCTAAGCGACTTGGCCTAGACTACGTCATTTTTGGGAGTTGCATGGGCTTCGTATTACCACTTAAGCTAATTTGATGCATCATATAGCTGTTTTGCGACTATTGGGAAGAAATTTGGGCAATGGATGAGGTACATTGAAGGCAATTAAACTAACAGACAAATTGCCTCGAAACGATATTGCATGTAGTTCAAAGTTTGATGAATAATATACACATAAACGATAGCAGACATGCCATAGGCCATTATTTCTAGCACCGTGAGCATGTCAGTAAAACTTGTTGACTACAATTTTTTTCTCGATAAAAAGGGATCGGCAACACACACCGTCCTCGTTTGTCGGGGCTTGTGTAAAATCCCAGCCACGCCCCACCTATCCCCTTCACAAACACACTCATGGGATCGGCAACACACACCGTCCTCGTTTGTCGGGGCTTGAGTAAAATCCCAGCCACGCCCCACCTATCCCCTTCACAAACACACTCATGGGATCGGCAACACACACCGTCCTCGTTTGTCGGGGCTTGTGTAAAATCCCAACCACGCCCCACCCTATCCCCTTCACAAACACACTCATGGGATGGGCAATACACACCGTCCGCATTTTAGAGGATTGAACAAAACATCCCATACAGCCACGCCCCATCCCATCCCCTTCACAAACACCCTCGCATCTCACGTGTACTCTTTGACTGTGGACTGAAATCGTGGATGTTTTTACAATTTATTATAGTTTATACACTGTCGCTCATAAAGGTGGAATTTTTTTTTTTTATCCCAATTTATAGAATTATTTTAAAAATGATTTAAAAATAATAGATCTCGATGATAGTGTTCATTCTCAGATTTTATTGAATAATAATTTGCCAATGTGTGTTTTGCGTGACTGCTAAAGCATGTGTATGCTCATAGGCGCCGGAAGTGGGGGAGGGGGGGGGGGGGGGGCAGGGGGGGCAGTTGCCCCCCCCCAGTCAAAAAAGTGGGGGGGGGGGCAAAACGCATTTTTGCCCCCCCCCCCCCCAAAAAAAAAAAAAACGCCCCCCTCCAAAAGAAAACGGTAAAGGAGTAAACATGGTTTGTATTTTTTATCCAAAAGAACGTAACAATAATAAAAACCTGAATTAAATCACATATACAATTCCATTCAAAGAAAAGAAAAGCTCACAGGAATTAAATTTCATAAACATTACGCATGCCACCTATACGGTATTTATCAATGGAGGTCTTTTTAATAGCGATAAGGGCATATCGTGGACATATTGTGCGAGAATGGGAAAGCGTGTCCGTTTTTTTGTTATAGGGGTGAGAAGACATGAGCCCCTGAATGCTGGCGTACTGATGGGGGGGGGGGGTGATGTATTTCCTATTCGAAACAAGTGATTTACAAATGTTAATGTTGTGACATGATTTTCCGGCATTTTTTCTCTATTTTTTTTGTAAGTCATACCTTTTTATGCGTTTGTTGGAAAATAAGAAATTCCCAAATTACAGTCAGGCGAAATACGCTAATGTAGAAGCCTTTATTTCATGGTCTGCAAAGTGGCTGGGCTCGAGCCCCCCCCCCCCCTCCTTTTTGAAAAAGTATGTTAAAGAGAAAAAAATAAGTGACCTGCCATGAAATAAGGTATAAAAAATGCTCATCTGACCGTAATAAAATGCTTAAAACCCCAGAGCTTATGGGGGCTCCGCCCCCGGATCCCACCAAGGGACCTAAGGCGGGCCCCTGGATGCTCATCTGACCGTAATTAAATACCTAAAACGCCCGAGCTTCCGGGGGCTCTGCCCCCTGGACCCCAACAAGGGCTCTAAGGCGGGCCCCTGGATGTTCATCTGACCGTAATTGAATACCTAAAACCCCTGAGCTTCTGGGGGCTCTCCCCCCTGGACCACACCAAGGGCCCTAAGACGGCTCCTGGATGCTCATCTGACCGTAGTTAAATATTAAAACCTCTGAGCTTCCGGGGGCTCCCCCCCCCCCCCTGGACCACACCAAGGGCCCTAAGACGGCTCCTGGATGCTCATCTGACCGTAGTTAAATATTAAAACATCTGAGCTTCTGGGGGCTCTCCCCCCCTTGGAACACGTCAATTGCCTTACAGAGGGCCCCTGGATGCTCATCTAACCGTAATTAAATACCTAAAAAAACCTGGGCTTCCGGGGGCTCACCCCTTGACCCCCTGCCGAGGCTCATGCCCTGGACCCCACGCCAATTTATGCTCTACCTGATCGATAATACTCCACTTTGAAAAATGTTCCGCGGGACCTGCATGTAACGTGTAAGACTGGTGGTGATGCAGATTTTCCGTCTGTCCCCCCCCCTTCCGAACTTTTTTTCTCATTACGTCACTGCCCCTGGAATGTGAGCCCCCAGGAATGTTTGCCCCCCCCCCCCCCCAGTCCCAAACTGCTTCCGGCGCGCCTGTGTATGCTACTATGTTTATCAACTAGGGGACCTATGCCCTTAAGTCATAAATGACAGTAATGAGATTTAATAAAATCTGAGAATGTATACTATTTTTAAATAATTTTTAAAATAATTCCATAAATTGGGGTAAAACTAAAATATTCCACCTTTATGAGCGTCAGTGTACATTTAAACAAAATGACACCTTTTCCGTATAAAAGCAGTGTGATTTGAATTACCGTGAGGCACATAAACAACACACGTTGTGGGATAGTGGTGTTGTGGGATCTAGTGTCTTCTTTTGAAATGTTTCCCCTCTTTTCTCTACGATCATTTATAAAAATATGGACATAATGTATAAACACTTTCCTCTTTTTTAATACCTTTTTGTCTATCAGAAAGAGGCAGTATTTGCTTTGATTGAAAAATATGGCTAATAAATTATATGTGCTTTCTAACAATATTTTGATTTGTTTTGCTTTCTCTTCATGCAATTCTCCGTGACTATTCTCTATGGCTCATCACTCATCGATCTAACAGGTAATATATCTCTTATATTGTTAAAGTAGTGGTGGTGGTGGTGGTGGTAGTGGTAGTAGTGCTAGTATTGGTGATAGTGGTGGTAGTTGTAGAAGTAGTAGTAGCAGTGGTAGTAGTAGTAATAGTAGATAATATTATTTATTTTATTTTTTTTAAATAAATATTATTATTATTATTATTATTATTATTATTATTATTATTATTATTATTATTATTATTATTATTATTATTATTATTATTATTACTATTAGTAGTAGTAGTAGTAGTAGTAGTAGTAGTAGTAGCAGCAAAATTTGTCGAGGAAAAGTTTTGCGAAGTCAGTAGATTGAATATGTGATATTGTCATCGAATAAACGAAAAATGTAAGAACTGCAAATGATTAGCCATTTACTGCCCTAATGTGGGGCGGTAAGTGCCTGAATATCCTCGTGTCGGGATGGGGAGGGGGGGGGGCTTTAATCCCAAGCCCCCAATCCACCTCACACGTCTGTGGTAATAAAAGTGCTATAAGTATGTTAATCATAGGGCTCCGAGAATTAGAAATGTATTTTTGGTTGTTGACCAAATTAACTCTCGTAATATTTCATCTCGGTTGAACATGATGTTTTCGTAATTTTTTAAGTTGGAAGCTTTTGTTTTAAAATGCTGTTTCCATTATATCAATATTATTTGAAGGCAAAGGTGCTTAGGTGCACTTTAAACCCGGTGCTGGGTAGATGAGACGGGGGAAAATAGATTGATGCAATCTATCCCGGGTATTATAAATGCCAAAAGTCTTCGTTTGCTTAGGTTTTTTTCCTTCCAATTCCAAATAATCCCTTTGGCATAGGCTCTTTCCTTTAATCCAACATGTTGACATTCGTGCCTGTGGTGCATCCAGTCCGCTCATTTTATTGCATTTTGCAGGCGTATGTGTATGTATACGACAAACATATACTACATGCTGCCAGACTGGGTCCACAGAAATGCCATCGTCATATATCCAGGATTAAACTAAATCACTGATTAGTGAACGGAATTGACATTTTGAAATAAAATTCGAAACATAGTGCTCTCCCTCTTTCACTCCCTTCACCCCCCTCCCCTTTCCCTCCCCCTCTCAGTCTCTGCCTCTCTCTCTCTCTCTGTCATTCTCTCTCTGTCTCTCTCTCTCTCTCTCTCTCTCTCTCTCGTCTTATCCATCGTCTGGTTATTGCAATCTATTAGTCTGGGTTTTTTCATGACCGTTCATTCTTGTATCGATATATTTCATTTCCTCCGTCTGCCCTCGATATTCAACTTCACTAAAATATCATCTTAGCTTATCGTCGGCTCGTTTTCATTTTTGATTGTACAGTTTATTAGATTCTAGTATTTTCAAAAACATATTTGTATTAGTCTACAGCACGATAAGATTATTTTCCTCATGGTAAAGTGTACTTCAACCCTTATGTGGCATGGAATATTATTTTTGTTGTTGTTGTTGTTTTTGTTATTCATTTCTCTTTAGAGAAATGCGAAAATACGATTTTGATACTGACGATGGTGAAATAGCTCGAGTCGTTTGTTTTCCGATTGTATTTGCACATTTTTCATCATGAGATGTGTATATTTCGTTATCGGATCAATCATACTGCCTCAGATATGTGCATTTTGACTAATTCAGTGACATATATTATATACAGACCATGTGTTCTGTACAAACTCATCTATTTCATAGAACTGTTCCATATTCCAGTATTTAAATTAGCCATGGTTGGGAGAGTTATTACATGATTAAATTAAATTGAATTTCGCTTGTTTGTTTCGATTAATTTTTTTCGTTGTAAATGAAAATTGGATTTGCCCATCGATCTTTCCTTGTTTGTTCAATCAATACTAGTTTATGCCGAATGGAATAACAAGGTTATGGGAGTAGAGGAAAGAGACGAGATATTAACGATAATGTGAACGGGTTTTCATCCAGGTGTTCATACAACCAATATTCAAAGCTTTTAATCAAGAATGGACCGATTGGGATTCAGGTCAATGAGTTTAGTCTAAACTAGGTCGCAGCTCATGTCCCACAGTCATATCAATCATCTGATACAAACTAGATTCTGATATAACTCTCACGATGCCAAATGTCGGCCAATCTGGCAAACATCAGGAGTCCCAAAATGGTGCCGTGAGCTACAAAATTAATGATGAATAATGTATTCCTAAGCACGTAGTTTAGTCATGACAATGCTTGCAGTGTGAAAGATCTGGGCCCTGTTTCATCATACTTGTTATCAATACAAATGCTAAATTTCTACGACAAATTTGCTCTCAGTCAATCAAATGCCTATATTTGTAACAGTTATCGTAACTTGTTATTGATAACAAGCTTTATGAAATAGGTCCCTGCTCTCGAAATATACAGGCAGGGGTGGGCAATCCGCTCATTGAGGAATCAAAATAATTAGGAATCACTTTATTTTGGAGTGGAAAGTCACACTCAAAGGAGTGGAATCTGTTCACAACTACTTTGTAGTGGGTTCCACTATAACTCGGAGAGATTCAACTCTACAACGAAGTGATCCCTAGTACCACTCGTCTGGTTTAAGCAAGTGGTGCTGTGGTCTGGTAGTAGCCTCCGAAGTTCATGGTTCGAATCTCAGCCGGCCTATGATGTTCCTTTGGAATTCTTTAATTGTTTTGACTTCTCTGCATTAAGCGAGTGGTGTCGTGATCTTGAAGTAAGCTTTTAAGTTTGCGGTTCGAATCTCAGGCAGTGGATGATATTCCTTCAAGTTTCGTTTGTTGTTTTAACTACATTATGAAAGGGGGGCACAACATTAATGGAGTGACCGATAGGTCAATGTACTCGTAAAGGACATGGGAATGTTCCGCTGGATTTTGATTAAATCAAGTAACCAAGCAAGATCAATACTGTGATACATGACCATGGGTTCATTGCCCTTTATGCTTTATACCTTATACATTATGCTACACTATATGCAAGAACACACTCGCTTGTTGAAAGGTCGTGTGACTGCAATTAAGGACATTTGACCGTAACTGTAAATTGGGAAATATATTGGCGGTATCGTGTTTATGACATGATATTATGGTAATGACCCTTCAGCATCGCTTTCCTCGGTTCCAAGAACGTTTCTACACAGACCACTTTTATAACAAAAAATTATGAGGGGGAGGTGGACTACGCCGTGCCCCCATTGAGCTTCATTATTAAACAATTTTTACCAGGTGAGGTAAATGGGTATACCTGGCAGGAATTAATTCCTTGAAATGCTGGAGCGCTGTAATGGCAGCTAGGCTAAAGCCGGGGTAAAAATTCAATAGTGCGCCTCGGACTAGAATTTCTAGATAGACAGAGCTACATAAATGCCTATTATTAGTATAGAAATTGTAAAAAAATTCCATTGGAAAATGAGATTAACTAGTGCTGTTCGTCTATTCACATCAAAAGATGCTAAGATCATCAGTTCACAGAGGGCACTTAATTGGCCTGTATTATGTATCTTATAATGCTTTTATGATAAACGCGGCGATCCAGAAGTAGTATTGCAGACAATTCATCACATCCAATACTGTACACTTAATCATCATAAATTATACTTTTAGCCCAACCAAATACAACAATTCGATTACCAAGCGCATAGTGCGAGCCGTTATGAACAGACTTGTTTTTAGGTAGACTTAGATTATTGAGTTATGAGAACGGTTTCGTTTGTTTTCGGAGTCCGACGTAGGGGCAAAATTAAATTACAGCCGATGGTGGTTATTTTGTCTTTCCCCTCACAGGATCTCGTCTTCCAAAAACAAGTAAGAGACTGTTATGAAGAACCGTCCCAGTTACGAAAATGACTGCAACTGAAATTTGTTTTGATGGGTTTTTTCCTACAATTTTCTGTTTCATTCTCCACAATGTTCCCTTAAATGAAAAAAAACAAATTCAACAACTCTTAATGATTCTACTCTCCTGAATTATCTTGACAATATTTGCCTAATGATGAAAGGTTATGTTCACGTGGGTTATTACTTTGTGTATGTTTTAGACCTTTACTTCTGTTAAAGGAAATGTGTACAATGCCCCCCTTTCAGACTACTTCATATCATTCTAACAGTCTAAAAGCTTTTCCCGAATTTAAGATGATAGAACAGATAATGTAATCATAAACTTCATTCGAAGACAATCATCAGATTTCCTTCTCTGATTCGCATGCCAGATAATATCGTCCTGTTTGTAGGTCGAGCCTAAAGTCAAAAGCTGTATCCATTATTCACGAATATTTCAGTAGAACCTGTGTTTGTATCCGCAACCTATCTATTCACACTAAGCAAACAGGTCCATGGTCAGAAAGGAGAAAGCAGATCATGTATAGGGAAGGTCCAGTACTGTCCAAAAAGAGGAATCCAACATTTTCCAGACCGCAATTCTTTCCTTACGAATACGAAACGAAATCCCTCCAACCATTCCCAGTCGCCAACAAGTCAAAACCCCCATCATTTTTTTTTCTCTTCAATCTCTCTGATAAGCATAAATAAGAAATAGATTCTTGAAATAAAAATGTTCCATATTTTCGATAGTGTCGTATCAGTGGACAAGTGTTTAGCAAGCAGAACATGAACATGAAAAAAATCCAGAAGTGCCATTCCTTTGATTGCCGGGGGGGGGGGGGTGCCTGCCTTTCTTGCCATGACAGAATGCTTTGTTTCTGAACAGGGGCGAGTCTCTCTGCCCCTGGATATCAGCCTGTGCATACACGATTGCAGCTTTAGTGATCACTCACATCTTGTAACCGACTCCTATATTACCCCTTTCCTTGATCACTTTTCTCCAACAAACATCCATCATTCTTTTTTTCTCATTTATGTCCAGGTACCATCAACTAAGAAAACAAAAGAACCGTTCCATCAACCACTAAACTTTCTACTCTGGCGCGACTTTTCCAAACCTCTTATCAAGCTAAACTCAATATTGATGTTATCAACACGATTTTCATACTCACTTCGGTATGGCTCAATATTGATGTTATCAACACGATTTCCATACTCCCTTCGGTATGGTATAAACTTGCCAGCCTACTTACTTACTTAGTAAGACACGTCAAGGTCGTAGAACAGCAATTATAAGAAATTGTGCGATCAGCTAGATTAATGTGCAATTTGTGTGATGAACACGAATTAGTGTTTACTCAACATTTCAAGATGGCTGAATGTTACGTTTTGCTAAGAGAGTCTGAGAAGAATGGATGTTTTCCAATTTTTTTGACCGGTATGAATATTTTTCCTTGCAGCGACGGGAGCAGATTGTATCCTCTAAACCTAACCTGACCCTAATGCTAACCCTAACCTAACCCTTTCCGTACCTTAGCCTTTACTGCTTTTGGTTATAACCTGGGACCTGGCAAAAGCTGACCATAATGGCCGACCTTTACCTACGTGAATAGTTATCGTCGGGACGGGAACTTTATTCCATCAAACTGAAATGGTATATGAAACAAATATAATTTATTTAAGTTCAAGATGTAAATCTTCAATAAATCGTAAATTAAACCGGTACTTTTAGCATACACCGTGACCTTAAAATTAAAAGTTGCGGGCAACTAGAGGCAGATCCCTTGAAGTAATATGGACATTTTAAGTGACCCTGTCCCTGGTCATCTCTTTTTAATATGGATATTTTCCAAAAAGTTATCCACTTATACAGAATAAATTAGAAACAACTACAGGTAATGTAACCTTGACCCGCACGTTTGGAAGAACGATATATTGGTGAAATACTAACTATAAAGAAAGAGATAAGCGTGTTTTTATATTTTTACTTCGGTTTTGTGCAGAGCATAATCACGTCTATACATAAAAGTTTGAATGTTATTAAACCATAACATTAGCTCCAGTTGTCTTTATCAACGTAGAGGGCATTTCACGAAATCATTTCTACCAGCTTGACCAGGTACCCATTCAACACCTGGATCGATAGGGACAACTATAAACTAGACATATAATACTTGTTTGGAACAAGTATAGGTGGGCTGGTCAACTAACATTTGAGACAAAATAGAGCAAAAATAAGCGACATACTGCTTACAAATTCTTAAAAGACAATATCATGTAGATTCATAACGTGAACTAAATTCACCTTCTATAGTCATAACACGCAAATTATGAAATTTCTGACATGAGGCCTTCAATCAAAATTTTCACTCTGATGACGTCATCAAAATGAAAAAGGGTTTTCATTGAACTTGTAGAGAATTATCTTAGCTACAACATATTGAAATTTTGAAGAAAATCAATCAATATATACAGAGATACAATCAATTTTCCATAAATATGCTGACGTCATAATATGCAAATTCGTAATTTGAGTTCCAAGGCCATTAAGATGATGTCACGATACACTTCATGGCCAAATGAGACATGAAATCATATTTCTGACATATACTCTTTTCAAATATTAAAACAGAATTGGGGTCTAGGTGCATCCCAAAGAGCTATAATGGATTGTGTATAGTTATTTTTTTGCCCATGTATGTTATGTATTACAAGAGCTCGCGCGCACTGACATTTATCTTTAATTTACGCTCATCTTGTTAATAATGGTCATAAAGAGATAAACATGGTATCAAATTCCTTGAAAAAATATGAGAAATATCATGAAAGAAAAAAAAATTGCGATTCTATGTTTTGTAGTGGTGTTACGCGCGAAAACGCGCGCGCATGCTCGTACGCGCGATTTTTTATAAAATGCTTAATATGACCTGAAACGTATGCAAAATAAATTTGAGACGATTTTGAGCATTTAAAAATTTTGCGCGCGCACTGACGCGCGGACGTACGCGCACGCGCGCGTTTTTTGACCTGAAATTAACCGGACTGATATTAACCTTAATCATGATAAATATGAATGAAAAATACCTTTTGGTTATGAAGATATGATCATGAGATGATTTTCAGAAAATTTCACAAAATGGCGCCTAGATGACGTCATCAGTCAAGGTCAAGGTTGAAAACCTTACCGTGTCTTGTCCATATGCCTATACATATGTGTGTCAAATATCAAAGCATTTGATTGAACCATTTCAAAGTTATCGTGCTAACAAAAAAGTGGCAAGAATTAAGAAAAATAAATAAATAACTAGACATATAATACTTGTTTGGAACAAGTATAGGTGGGCTGGTCAACTAACATTTGAGACAAAATAGAGCAAAAATAAGCGACATACTGCTTACAAATTCTTAAAAAACAATATCATGTAGATTCATAACGTGAACTAAATTCACCTTCTATAGGCATAACACGCAAATTATGAAGTTTTTTACATGAGGCCTTTAATCAAAATTTTCACTATGATGACGTCATCAAAATGAAAAATAGTTATCACTGCGCTTGTAGAGAATTGTCTTAGCTACAACATATCGAAATTTTGAAGAAAATTGATCAATATTTACAGAGATACAATCAATTTTACATAAATATGCTGACGTCATAATATGCAAATTCGTATTTTGAGTTCCAAGGCCATTGTGATGATGTCACGATACACTTAATGGCCAAATGAGACATGGAATCATATTTCCGACTCATACTCTATCTTAATATGAAAAAAAATTGAGGATCCCGGTGCATTCCAAAGAGCTATAACGGATTTTGTATAGGCATGTTTTTGCCCATATATGCTATGTATTAAAAGACCTCGCGCGCACTGACATTTATCTTTAATTTATGCTCATCTTGTTAATAATGGTCATAAAGAGATAAACATGGTATCAAATTCCTTGAGAAAATATGAGAAATATCATGAAAGAAAAAAAAATGGCGATTCTATGTTTTGTAGTGGTGTTACGCGCGAAAACGCGCGCGCATGCTGGTACGCGCGATTTTTTATAAAATGCTTAATATGACCTGAAACGTATGCAAAAAAAATTTGAGACGATTTTGAGCATTTAAAAATTTTGCGCGCGCACTGACGCGCGGACGTACGCGCACGCGCGCGTTTTTTGACCTGAAATTATTTGGACTGATATTAACCTTAATCATGATAAATATGAATGAAAAATACCATTTGGTTATGAAGATATGATCATGAGATGATTTTCAGAAAATTTCACAAAATGGCGCCTAGATGACGTCATCAGTCAAGGTCAAGGTTGAAAACCTTACCGTGTCTTGTCCATATGCTTATACATATGTGTGTTAAATATCAAAGCATTTGATTGAACCATTTCAAAGTTATCTTGCTAACAAAAAAGTGGCAAGAATTAAGAAAAATAAATAAATAACTAGACATAATACTTGTTTGGAACAAGTATAGGTGGGCTGGTCAACTTAAATTTGAAAACAAAATAGAGCAAAATTAAGCGAGATACTGCTTGAAAATTCTTAAAAAACACTATCATGTAGATTCATTACGTAAACGAAATTCACCTTTTATAGTCATAACACGCAAATTATGAAATTTCTGACATGAGGCCTTCAATCAAAATTTTCACTCTGATGACGTCATCAAAATGAAAAAGGGTTATTATTGAACTTGTAGAGAATTATCTTAGCTACAACATATTGAAATTTTGAAGAAAATCAATCAATATATACAGAGATACAATCAATTTTCCATAAATATGCTGACGTCATAATATGCAAATTCGTATTTTGAGTTCCAAGGCCATTAAGATGATGTCACGATACACTTCATGGCCAAATGAGACATGAAATCATATTTCTGACATATACTCTTTTCAAATATTGAAACAGAATTGGGGTCCAGGTGCATCCCAAAGAGCTATAATGGATTGTGTATAGGCATTTTTTTGCCCATGTATGTTATGTATTACAAGAGCTCGCGCGCACTGACATTTATCTTTAATTTACGCTCATCTTGTTAATAATGGTCATAAAGAGATGAACATGGTATCAAATTCCTTTAAAAAATATGAGAAATATCATGAAAGAAAAAAAATGGCGATTCTATGTTTTGTAGTGGTGTTACGCGCGAAAACGCGCGCGCATGCTCGTACGCGCGATTTTTTATAAAATGCTTAATATGACCTGAAACGTATGCAAAATAAATTTGAGACGATTTTGAGCATTTAAAAATTTTGCGCGCGCACTGACGCGCGGACGTACGCGCACGCGCGCGTTTTTTGACCTGAAATTAACCGGACTGATATTAACCTTAATCATGATAAATATGAATGAAAAATACCTTTTGGTTATGAAGATATGATCATGAGATGATTTTCAGAAAATTTCACAAAATGGCGCCTAGATGATGTCATCAGTCAAGGTCAAGGTTGAAAACCTTACCGTGTCTTGTCCATATGCCTATACATATGTGTGTCAAATATCAAAGCATTTGATTGAACCATTTCAAAGTTATCTTGCTAACAAAAAAGTGGCAAGAATTAAGAAAAATAAATAAATAATAAATAATAAATAAACTAGACATATAATACTTGTTTGGAACAAGTATAGGTGGGCTGGTCAACTAACATTTGAGACAAAATAGAGCAAAAATAAGCGACATACTGCTTACAAATTCTTAAAAGACAATATCATGTAGATTCATAACGTAAACTAGATTCACCTTCTATAGGCATAACACGCAAATTATGAAGTTTTTGACATGAGGCCTTTAATCAAAATTTTCACTATGATGACGTCATCAAGATGAAAAATGGTTATCACTGCGCTTGTAGAGAATTGTCTTAGCTACAACATATCGAAATTTTGAAGAAAATTGATCAATATTTACAGAGATACAATCAATTTTACATATATGCTGACGTCATAATATGCAAATTCGTATTTTGAGTTCCAAGGCCATTGTCATGATGTCACGATACACTTAATGGCCAAATGAGACATGGAATCATATTTCCGACTCATACTCTATCTTAATATGAAAAAAAATTGAGGATCCCGGTGCATTCCAAAGAGCTATAACGGATTTTGTATAGGCATGTTTTTGCCCATATATGCTATGTATTAAAAGAGCTCGCGCGCACTGACATTTATCTTGAATTTACGCTCATCTTGTTAATAATGGTCATAAAGAGATAAACATGGAATCAAATTCCTTGAAAAAATATGAGAAATATCATGAAAGAAAAAAAAATGGCGATTCTATGTTTTTTAATGGTGTTACGCGCGAAAACGCGCGCGCATGCTCGTACGCGCGATTTTTTATAAAATGCTTAAAATGACCTGAAACGTATGCAAAATAAATTTGAGACGATTTTGAGCATTTAAAAATTTTGCGCGCGCATTGACGCGCGGACGTACGCGCACGCGCGCGTTTTTTGACCTGAAATTGACTGGACTGATATTGACCTTGATCATAATAAATATGAATGAGAAATACCTTTTGGTTATGAAGATATGATCATGAGTTTTTTTTCAGAAAATTTCACAAAATGGCGCCTAGATGACGTCATCAGTCAAGGTCAAGGTTGAAAACCTTACTGTGTTTTGTCCATATGCCTATACATATGTGTGCCAAATTTCAAAGCATTTGATTGAATAATTTCAAAGATATCTTGCTAACAAAAAGTGGGTCGAAATAAGAAAAATAAATAATAAACTAGACATATAATACTTGTTTGGAACAAGTATAGGTGGGCTGGTCAACTAAAACTTGAGACAAAATAGAGCAAAAATAAGCGACATACTGCTTACAAATTCTTAAAAAAACAATATCATGTAGATTCATAACGTGAACTAAATTCACCTTCTATAGGCATAACACGCAAATTATGTAGTTTTTGACATGAGGCCTTTAATCAAAATTTTCACTATGATGACGTCATCAAAATGAAAAATGGTTATTACTGCGCTTGTAGAGAATTGTCTTAGCTACAACATATCGAAATTTTGAAGAAAATTGATCAATATTTACAGAGATACAATCAATTTTACATAAATATGCTGACGTCATAATATGCAAATTCGTATTTTGAGTTCCAAGGCCATTGTGATGATGTCACGATACACTTAATGGCCAAATGAGACATGGAATCATATTTCCGACTCATACTCTATCCTAATATGAAAAAAAATTGAGGATCCCGGTGCATTCCAAAGAGCTATAACGGATTTTGTATAGGCATGTTTTTGCCCATATATGCTATGTATTAAAAGACCTCGCGCGCACTGACATTTATCTTGAATTTAGGCTCATCTTGTTATTAATGGTCATAAAGAGATAAACATGGTATCAAATTCCTTGAAAAAATATGAGAAATATCATGAAAGAAAAAAAAATGGCGATTCTATGTTTTTTAATGGTGTTACGCGCGAAAACGCGCGCGCATGCTCGTACGCGCGATTTTTTATAAAATGCTTAAAATGACCTGAAACGTATGCAAAATAAATTTGAGACGGTTTTGAGCATTTAACAATTTTGCGCGCGCATTGACGCGCGGACGTACGCGCACGCGCGCGTTTTTTGACCTGAAATTGACTGGACTGATATTGACCTTGATCTTAATAAATATGAATGAGAAATACCTTTTGGTTATGAAGATATGATCATGAGTTTATTTTCAGAAAATTTCACAAAATGGCGCCTAGATGACGTCATCAGTCAAGGTCAAGGTTGAAAACCTTACCGTGTTTTCTCCATATGCCTATACATATGTGTGCCAAATTTCAAGTTATTTGATTTAGCCATTTTCAAGTTATTTTGCTAACAAAAAGTGGGTCGAAATAAGAAAAATAAATAATAAATAATAAAGGCGATTTTAACAAAAATATAAGGTGGTCTGTATTAGATACAGCCCACCTGATAATAAAGGCGATTTTAACAAAAATATAAGGTGGTCTGTATTAGATACAGCCCACCTGATAATAAAGGCGATTTTAACAAAAATATAAGGTGGTCTGTATTAGATACAGCCCACCTGACTAGACATAATACTTGTTTGGAACAAGTATAGGTGGGCTGGTCAACTTAAATTTGAAAACAAAATAGAGCAAAACTAAGCGAGATACTGCTTGAAAATTCTTAAAATACACTATCATGTAGATTCATTACGTGAACGAAATTCACCTTCTATAGTCATAACACGCAAATTATGAAATTTCTGACATGAGGCCTTCAATCAAAATTTTCACTCTGATGACGTCATCAAAATGAAAAAGGGTTATTATTGAACTTGTAGAGAATTATCTTAGCTACAACATATTGAAATTTTGAAGAAAATCAATCAATATATACAGAGATACAATCAATTTTCCATAAATATGCTGACGTCATAATATGCAAATTCGTATTTTGAGTTCCAAGGCCATTAAGATGATGTCACGATACACTTCATGGCCAAATGAGACATGAAATCATATTTTTGACGTATACTCTTTTCAAATATTAAAACAGAATTGGGGTCCAGGTGCATCCCAAAGAGCTATAATGGATTGTGTATAGGCATTTTTTTGCCCATGTATGTTATGTATTACAAGAGCTCGCGCGCACGGACATTTATCTTTAATTTACGCTCATCTTGTTAATAATGGTCATAAAGAGATAAACATGGTATCAAATTCCTTGAAAAAATATGAGAAATATCATGAAAGAAAAAAAAATGGCGATTCTATGTTTTGTAGTGGTGTTACGCGCGAAAACGCGCGCGCATGCTCGTACGCGCGATTTTTTATAAAATGCTTAATATGACCTGAAACGTATGCAAAATAAATTTGAGACGATTTTGAGCATTTAAAAATTTTGCGCGCGCACTGACGCGCGGACGTACGCGCACGCGCGCGTTTTTTCACCTGAAATTAACCGGACTGATATTAACCTTAATCATGATAAATATGAATGAAAAATACCTTTTGGTTATGAAGATATGATCATGAGATGATTTTCAGAAAATTTCACAAAATGGCGCCTAGATGACGTCATCAGTCAAGGTCAAGGTTGAAAACCTTACCGTGTCTTGTCCATATGCCTATACATATGTGTGTAAAATATCAAAGCATTTGATTGAACTATTTCAAAGTTATCTTGCTAACAAAAAAGTGGCAAGAATTAAGAAAAATAAATAAATAATAAATAATAAATAAATAAATAAAGGCAATTTTAACAAAAATATAAGGTGGTCTGTATTAGATACAGCCCACCTGATAAATAAAGGCAATTTTAACAAAAATATAAGGTGGTCTGTATTAGATACAGCCCACCTGATAAATAATAAATAAATAAATAAAGGCAATTTTAACAAAAATATAAGGTGGTCTGTATTAGATACAGCCCACCTGATAAATACCTAACCCAAGGACATATACGTACTCACTCCCTCACAATGGTGGCATTTCAAAACTGCATATTGGCTCTATAACTATAAGCATAGGATCATAACGTCTCCACGGACTCCATCGGCTTCTCATTAAACTCGTGTCTGGGAGATCAGAATGTCACGCAAAGCATTGATGATGCATCACTTGCGCGTGTTTTTATGTGGACAAGTATTGTAAAATGAGTTTCCTTCGCCAGACACCATATTGGTATGAAATTACATCAACTATTCATCGAGAAAACACGATAAAACTAGATCAAAGCGCAATGAATAACAAATCAACCGGGTATTTAGGACATTCTACTTGGTTGTGGTATAGAGGTTGTTCGATTTGTGCTAGTTTTTCAATTATTTTCTTAAGACCCATACATGATTAGCATCTTTTCGATCAATTTAAAGGTTAATCTCACCAGATAGAAGAAGGTCGCCATTGTGATGAACCCGTCACATTCAGGGCACTATAGCCTATTTGAACGAGAGGCAAGGGGGAGGGGCACTTTACCCCTCTTGACAGATTTCCGACCATGGAAAAAACACCTCACCTTATAGCTACGTGTAATCTAGCACCCATATTAACGGTATCCTGGCACCTTTATTGGTGCATAATGCAACTTTGAATCCTTTAACAACTTTATGGGTGAAAGGCTGCACCTTCGAGACCTTTCAGGGACGTAAAGCTGCACATTCGACATGTTTAATGGTGAAAGGATGTGCTTTAATTCCCGAGTAGACAGATTGCTCGGTTGTTCATTTCGGTACCCTTCCCAGAATACAATCGCTGTAACTTTACGAATACCCATGATACAAGGGGTGCAACTTTGTTCCCCTCAGTGTGCATACTGCCTGCGTTGAATCGACAGGTTCAAAGTTGCATCCCAGTTTTCTCTAAAATTCCTACTATAATCCCTAGTTTTTATAATCGTATTATTTTTCAAATTTTTATCTTAAATAAATCCTTTAATCATTAAAGAATGGGGAAATAAAGTGTCATTTATTGTCTATTTTTACTCTATGAGAACCAAAATACGCATGCAAGCTTAATTATTTTGTTTCTTTGCCATAAGCTAATTGCTTTCGAGACCACGACACATCAAAATAATTCATATCATGTTTATTGGTGGCGGTTGTATTACCCCCACACGCATCTCTCCTTGAAACATGATAATCTATAATCCTGATTTGATCATTGTCGTGGTGGGAAACATCAAGGATCCGAGCTTATTAACAGCTAGCAAGCAGCCAACTTAATTCTCCAATGCCGTCGTCACGGTACATTGGGGATATTTCCTGCGCCGTTGAATATCCGAAACCAATTTGGCGTGTCCCAATTACTCTTTGCACCGTTGGCGTTCTCCCATTAAACATGACTCTCACACTTCTATGCCCTCCATCGTCTGTAAAATAATGAAATTTCGTGGGATGAGTCGGTATGTGCAAATATCTTTACATTGCAAACTCGGATTTTCCCCATCTGACATAATCTCATATAGGCAAACTACTGGCATAAGAAATCAATTGTAATATAGGGAATTAATAAAAATCAATTTGCCGAATTGAATTTACAACCATTATTCATTACCTTTTGTAAATAGGAAGAATTGATATGTATTTCTCTGTAATAAGGAATCTAGATGCATCCCTTTTCAATTTCACTGTAATTTAGAATACATGTAATATATTTTATGAACTTTTGTGACACTCGCATTCGTCAATTTTTGTCTTCAATCGATGTAATAAAACTTGAAAGCGTTTAAGTGTTTCCGACATCAGATTGAATATTTGACTCCGTTGTCTTTCATGAACAATATGTGTTAAAATACTATACATATCCAGCTTTAAAATAATCCACGGCAAAGTGCTGTTATGTGCATTTTAACATATTTCCATTATGGAGGTTGACATGAATAATCCATGAGTCTCATCATTAATTATTCATGATTACCACCGTTGAATAATGAGACCACAACATCATCAATCACGGAGAGTCACTCTCCAATGGATGGTCACTAAGGGGGTACAGGAGGCACGCGTCCTTTCTACCAGGGGCAGGGGCAGATTTAGGAATTTTTTTTAAAGGGGGGGGGGTGTGACTGTTTTATTATTTAATGTAGACAGTTATAATGTAGGCCTACTATTGTAGTGACGTTCTGATTAATAAACAAATCACCCCAAAAGATATCTATGACTGGGAATACACATCACAAACTATAATTACCAGGTACAGGTTTCAACTTTCTGGGGCGAGCGCATATAGGTAAACTGCGACTTGCAATGCGCAACTTACAATTACAATGTTTAAGACAATACTGTTGGAATCAGGATTTCTCTACCGGGGTTGTATTACCCCGAAATAATCTGTTACAGTGTTTTTAGATGTGTTGCCTATACGAAATGCCTGACAAGCCCCTAACACAGTTTTTTTTTCCTCAAATGCTTGGTATAGGAGTTAAGTCTTCTGTCCGGGGCCCAATTGGAGACACATTATTCTTTTGTATTTAATATAAAGCCTTATAAACTATGCCAGACTTGGATTTGATAGGGGTACGTGTGTGATCTCCTGATTTTTATATCGTCAGTATTTGGTATTCAGGAGACGCGCGCCCTCTCTAGAAATTCTAGAAATTCTAGGAACCGTCACTGTTTACTTGTACTTGTATAGGCTGACATCAAGAAAGTAATTATCCTGGAAATGTAATAAATCGAAGTGATATTCTCAGAACCGAAGTAGTGCCCTGACGTTGTTTAAACCCCATCGGATCGTCATCAGGATTCTGACCCCGTATTAATCTTTGCGATGATCAGGTGACCTAAGTGTATGATCACGTGACTTGAAGCTGACAGCCAATAGATAGCCAGGCCTCATCAGGGAAATCAGAGCTTATTATTCCGTGTCTCCTGGCACTTGGTCTCACAGCACATCCAATCTCTCACAAAATAAAGGAGAAGAGGGGTGAAACTGGGGAGGAAGAGAAATGCAAGGTTGATTCCCATTGCCAAATGAATGCTAGCGACAGAGCACACGAAAGTACCATCACAACGTAGCATCTCCTTGTATTAAAGCTTGTGTGCTAATTGAGACTATCAAGTCACAGTCATTGAAGCAAAACTCAAAACAGAACGACACCCCCATAAAATGATAAAATTCCACCCACTAATTCTATTTCAAAAATGCAAAAGAGGGTATGTCGACTGGGAAGTGGTGATCGTCTTTGTCTCTTCGAAATTGATCTTACAAACCTGATGAGAAAGCTTTACCCCAGATACCATGGAGCATGTCACTGAGTGAGAGAGGTCTGACATCAAATAGTAAATTATAACGTATCCTGTGGGACGAGGCCTGACTGGAAGGCGACACGTCACTGTATGTTATTCTATGATGGATATTTGGTTGCTAGATGGGTAAAACTAATCCAAAAGTACAAGTAGTTATCCCATCGAGAGAAGGACGTGATGATTGCTATGATCTCCACAGCAAGAACTCAATTTTCTGTCTCAATATTCTAGCTCAAAGACAAAGTTGCAACAGGCGATAAGCGTGAAAGAAAATGTCTAGAAGCAACTGGGAAGGATGATTATGTAGACTCGATCTAAACTGTGAGGTTTTGGAACGATGAAAATGAAAAGATTGAATCAATTTGGCTGAAAACGATATGCACTGCACACAGATATTGGTATGTGGGACAATATTAATGTGACATGGAACCTTGCTCTTACCTTTTATGCCATTTCTTTTCTTCATATTTCATTTATGAGTGAATTTCAAGAATAATCCTTTTCATGGGACATTTTTACAAAATATTTTTTCCACACTGACCTACAACAATGAAAAGGCTCACATATTTTTTTTTTTCTTCATCTTGACCATAACTCAACTTTCTCTTGCAATGTTTACAATGGTTATTATTTTGTTATCAAGCGGAGCGTGCTTTTAACTGCAATCACTCTCTTTTCAACACGATTCACGATATGACGTACTAATAAGGAACGAAGCTCCAATGGGAATTGTTTTACGTATCTTTACTTGACAATGTTGACATGGCAATTATTGGTGTAACTACTATACAAGTCCTATATAAATCAATCTCCCTAGGGTATAAGCCGAAGTATCTTTGTCATATAAAGGATTATCCTTGTTCCCAAACAAGATGCGACTTCGAGAGATAAGATTGATACCCAATCTCGGATTAAGCCGAGCAGTCAGTTTCATCTAGGATGATTGGTCGGCGATGTCGTCTGATTCTTTCCCCCTCGGTGCAGGCAAATGAACCACTCTCTTGGTCAATATTTCTGAAATCCGATCTCAGGAAAGGATCCGGGTCATGCAGGCCGTCGTCTGAAAGTGTGTCAATATTGGGATAGAATTTCAAGTTCAATTACTCTCGAGCCGTGTTGTTCTCGTCTGTCAATTTAAAAAGCATACCGGAGAGCCGTAGCCTTGATTGAAGGGTTCAAGGGTGTGCTGACCGGATGGATTTCATGACCTCCTGTCAAAGCTTTAACCGAAAGTCAGATATTTGACGAGTATATTTACTTGTATCTTCATTGTTTAAAAAGCTATTTTTGTTAGCCAGTATTTCCGATGGCTTTGATTTGGTTACATCGGCAGGTGTGAATCAATGGAAATGAAAAATGTATGCCGGGGCCACCTTACCCGCAAACGCCCCCTAAAACCACTTCATCAATAGAAAAAGAGTCTCTCATATTTTCTTTTACAGTGTCGGATTCAGTACTGGTGAAACGGTGGATGGTTTGATGGACGGAGTTGTACAACATGCAAGGAAACTGTTCAAATATGCAAGGATCATAATCACAATCATGAATTTGTCTGTCTCCATGGTAACCACTATGAACAACAAAGGAGCAGAAATAAAGTCGGCTCGAAATTGCCTTCTCTTATCTGTATTAGGGATTACGAGCAATTCTCTTTGAAGAAAAGCGTCTTTGCACGGGTATTTCCTAGAGTAATTTTGACATGAAAGCCCGCATATAAAGGGAGAGAGAAAGCATCCAGATTAAAGGAGCTCATATCAACTTCCACCTGGGTAACCGGGTACCCCTTGGCCTACAAGGTTGCTCTCGGACGCTGACATAGAGTATCGTAATTTATAGATGAAACGAACAGATATAAACGAGCCTATTCTCCGCGAGGATAGGTGTGGCATCAGATTAATGTCTATGCGTGCGAACGGAGGGAACGAGGGGGGGAAGATGTAGATAGATTGTGATGGCACAGTGGCGTAGCGATGGGGGCATGAAGACCCCCCCCCCCCCCCTCCGTCGAATGACGACAAACTGGACTGTCCGTGCATGCAGACAGATATGACGGGGATGAGGAGACGAGGGGATAGAAAGGTGATTTGAATGACGAAAAACTTACCTAATCTTCCCCTTGATGGCATTGTCTCGCATTTCACCGTCCAAGTAAGACGGTTCAACTCATCCCATGAGACCATTGCCCTGCCCCCTTGATGGCTAGACCCACACAAAGAAACTGTGGTGATAGATGAAGAGTCTCCTTCCCCTTGCCAGTGCCACTTCACTGTTTCCGCTTGTTTACCTCTATGGAAGTGCATGCCTGACAGATAATGGCATGGAGAAGAAAATTGATAGATGAAATCAATATGATTTGTTTTGCACTGCTCTTGGAATAATATCAATGCTTGGTAATACTGGGAGAACGTCATAACATTCAAGTTTTAGATTTACAAATGAACCTGAGAGAAAGAATCATGTCAGCTGCAAGGGCAATTTTAGGAGAATTGTTTGGGGTGGGGCTTTTTTTGGGTGGGGTACCTCTTTAGAGGGCCTTAATTTGGCGGGGGGGGGGGGGGCTTGATGGTCTTTTATTCATTTTCTACATTTGTCACACGACATTTTGTTTGGAGGTGGGGCTTGAAGAATTTGTGTGGAGCTTGAGCCCCCCCCCCTTAAAACCGTCACACAATTAGGGTAGATTCACTCGAGCAAAGAAAGCCATCGCGATCCTATTGACATTCAAGAAAACACACCCCTCCATTTGAAGAACCCGGTGCATGTATTCCAAAGTGCCCTTTAAAGGTACTATGTCCCTTTTGCAGCCAACCTCAAATGCTGTAGAACTTTGCAGTAATTATGAATATGTCATGTATGTCCTCTCTGTGAAATTTAAACGTTAGCAGTGTCCTCATATTCAAATTATGCAAGGAAACCCGTTTACTTGCTAGACTTCACTGTCAGACACTATTGAGTGACTGACTGGCTTTTTTTCTTCTTTGGTAATAACATACATGAAAAGAGTTGTAAAGGGTACATGAGCATTTGTCTACATCAATAACCCACTTCTTGTGATGGCCAAGATTAAACTGATTGAATCTTTGCGCAGCATAAAACGTATGACCATTCGGTACAATTGTCTGAAAATCAAGACTATTACTTTTGGGCTCTATAGCCCTAAAGTCGATTTGACAACTAATAGTCGTTATTTTCCCAATTGAAAACATTTTCAAGCCCCATCTTTTTTAGGGAAATTCTAAATTAGTATTATCTTTCAAATGCAGTTGGAATTTAACTTTTTCATTTTGTTGGCCTGCAAAAGGGACATAGTACCTTTAAACAAATACTGCTTGATGTTTCAGGCGCAGCATTCATATTTACAAACCTTGTTATGATTTGACGTGAATAGATTTGGCTGAGCACGTTGTGACTCTGAAAACGATCGGTAAATTAATTTCATATTAAATATTAAAATGGTCCCTTTTTTCTTTTGACTCTCTCTTAATCACAGCATGTAGGGACAACCCCTCACCTTTTAGTTTGAAATATCTTTAATGATCTGTAAATCACTGTAATAAATACGTTAACTGCGATATCAATAACGTGGCTCTTTAAAAAATACGTCAAATAATTTATGATTAGAACCGAGACAAGGGTTGTATTCAGGAGGGTGCTATAATTATAAATCATGTGGAGAAGATTCTCTTCAGGGGGTGGATCAAGGATTCAGTAAGAAAAAAAATAGAGGGGCAATTTCGATAAATTGTTGACATGCAAGCAAAGCAAAATTTCCATTTCCATGTGCCTTTGGGGTCTGAAATTTTAAAGGGCGGGACGGGGCAAAAGAACACAACTAGGAGGCACGCTTTTCTTTCGTGTAGTAAAGGTATGCAGCATTTGGTTTTAAAATGAGGCACATGTCGGTTATGTCCCCTTACTTTACTAATGGGTCACTCTCTTCAAACGCGATAGTAGAACTGTGCTAATGAACGTGGTACAGTTTTTCTTTCGTTCAGATAAAGCCATGTCAGGTGTAAACCGAACGCCTGAACCCTCCTCGCCTTTCTAGATTATCCCAATTTTGGGGGTACCCTGATTGAAACTGAGGATTCGATGGCTCAATCCGATACGGGGTAGATTGGCTACAGCGCGATTAGTTCGATTGAAGAAGAGTTGTGAATCAACGGAGAGGGCGTGGTTCCAAGTTGGGAAGAATGATAGTTTTTGGTATGGCGTTATTGCTAGACACGTGTGTAATTTTTCAGTTGATTTTGTGGTATTGAAGAATATTCATTGTTTTATAATGAAAGTACGGTCACCCCATGAAGTGACCTTAGTGGAACATTATCACAATCCAACGCCACTTCCAGAAATTGAATATGATATCCAATCATGGTTTTCCACCATCCGACAAAAGGGGAAAACGAAATGTTGTCGCTGCCGAATTGGATTCTAATAAATGGAAATATGGGATAGGCATGGATATCTGCAAGGGAAATGTTATTTCATTGTTCAAGCGAGCAGCTTGACACATCCCCTTGTCAAAACGAATTCAAACCATTTTTCCTATTTTCCGTCTACTTATTAATTTATTTTTCCTCTTGGGTTGTCTGAATATTTGTCGTCTGATATCAAAGGTAGATGTGAACGTATTATGAAATTTTGAAAAATGTAAGGAAGATCATGTGATAAATCATGTGATGTAATGATGTAAATGGCACGTAGGAGGAATAAAATCTTTTCTGTCTAACCCCTCCACATCCCCCTCTCTCTCTCTCTCCCTCTCTCTATCTCTCTCTCTCTCTCACACACATACCCTCCTCATCTATGTCTCTCTCTCTCTTTTTTGTTTCCTCTCCCTCTCTCTCTTTCTCTCTCTCTCTCTCTATCTCTTTCTCACACACAAACACACGCAACACACACACATACACACGCACGCACACACGCACATACGCACACATAAACACTTACATATCCACCTCCTCCAACTCTCTCTCTCTCTCTTTTACAGAATCGTTTTGAAATCTTGCCCGACTTTTTCAACTTGGTTCGATTTGTCGGCTAAAACAGTTACACGATTTACATGGCAGGGCTGTCTGAATGTTGTATTTGTTTGTCGAATGTCTGACCCATGTTGAGTTGATTTTAATAATGGTCATTCTTTCAACAAAACCAACTGTACTGTAACATTTCGTTCCAATGTGTACGAAATTAACATCATGCGGATAAAAATCTCTCAATGGAACAAACAAAAAAAGGATATCAGATTATGTCTTCTGACTTTGACAGTAGGCTTTACAAGGGATACAGGATCGCAAAAAGGCTTAATTGATTTTACGTGGAGGGCATGGGTCAGTTTTTCCCTCTCGCAAAGTCACCTACTCAACCCTTAATGCCTTCTTAAACCCTCTGCTTGTTTCTTATGTTTCCATGGCTGGTTGATAGTTGCTTGGCTGGTTCGATGATTATTGTGATCTTCTTTTCGTTGAATGCTTCCTGGAGTTTACATCTTCTTGAATCTTTCGCTCGAGCGATAATTGAAACAGCCCAAGGGAAGTGCAAGAGGGTGACGAGGCCTTACAACCAAACAGTATAGATAGAAAATGTCTCGAGATAACATTCTAGAAGCTTTTTTTTTCACCCCTAAGGCGTTGATGGTGGTGGGATGAGAGTGGGAAAAAACAAGCGCCTTTCTTACCACGTTGTATCGTATTACATGTTCTCTCTAGGTTACCATGGTGCGTGAGTATTCACAATCGAAAGCTATCGGCATCACCATGTGGACACCCTGATGAAAGGGCTGATGATTTAATCTTTCGACAGAAAAAAAGACCCCCGTTGATGGGGCTTTCTACAGTATGATAATATGATTCCAGCGACCATTCCGCAAGTCCTTCCTCAATTACGAACATGGTTGTCTGAAGTACAAGTCTCATAAAGAAAATGGCACTCGTTGTCATGGTTGCAAACTGTGCAGTCGAAATCATTTTTAAGTAAACGAATTTCTGTATAAAATGAAATTGTAAACTTAAATGACTAATTTACAATATAAAATGCTCTTAAAAAGTACAGTATCATGTATTCAATTATTAAACTATACTTACACCGCCTTTCTTTATTGTTTTATCTCCATCAGTAATCGGCTCATATATATATAATGGATTTATTATTAGTCCGCTATCAACACAGATATATATTTCAATTTGTCATTGCAGTGTCTTGATTAAATGAAAACGTTTTTCAAACCAAACCTTTTTAACAACCAGAAAAGTGAAATATAAATGCGCCAGCCATGAGGGACGTAAAACTAAAAGATCGAAAATGAGAACCCAGTTGTATAATTTCCCATTAGCAAAGTCACTCGAGGCTAGCTCGTGTCTTCCATCAAAATTGTTGAAATGATTATTGGGGAACTGCATCCGTACATCCATCATCCACAGTGAATTTGTAGATGTGTCTGTCACGAGCGTAACGCTTCAGGCGACTTCGACTGGCAACATAGCCAGAAAAATGAGAGCTGAAAACGTTGTTTTATTATTCGTACGTGAGTGTGGGATGAGCGAATTTCGCATTTGATAAGTAGACGGCTAATGGGTTTCGTAATTTTACCTACATTGTATAACATTGGCTCCGTGGGGGTAAAGGGGCACATGCCCCCAATCGTATAGCCCCTTAACAAAAAAAAGAGAAAGAGAGAGGAGAAAAGGGAGGATAGGGAGAGTGCAACGTGAAAAAGAAAATGATAGGGCCCCCTCCCACACCTGTCCTAATCGGTGTCCTTGTGTATTTACATGTGGTACACCTTATACGACTAGTGCCCTCCCCAAAGATGTAAGTGCCTACTCAAATGCTGGGCCACCACTAATCCACTGATTGTGTTATGCCATAACAATCCATCATTGTCACTATTCTTTTCTCTTCATTTATGATATTCATATTCATATTTATCTTCACCTACAGACAATCTACAAACTTCCATTTCTTATTCCATCTCATTTTCTTGCTTTTCGGTTCGAGTATACCGTCGCAGCTCTAATGTCCTTTGGAAAGACATTGATCTACATTTGCCACACTCAACCCAGGTGATGTAAATGGGTACCTGTCAGGAATTAATTTCTTAAAATGCTAGAGCGCCATAATGCCAGCCGTGCTAAACCCGGGGTAATAATGTGAAGCACCAGGAGTGTCAAGTCTGACAGACACGAGCGATATACAAGAAACCACTCTTATTATTATTTTCGCTTGTCAGATGATATAGGAGTTAACAACAAAATAGCACATAAAATGATGATGATTTTTCTTTCTTACTTGTAAATATTTTCATACTATTGCCTCCCCCACCTCTCCCTACAAGAGAACCCTGGATACGCCATACTCTATCCGCGTATGTAACAGTCGCTTAAGTGTGAATGAGTTTTTTTCGCCATGAAAGTGACAGATATATTTTATGGTAGGAACAAGGGTTTTTAATGAAACACCCACACAAAGAAGCGGTGCATGTCTACCGGAGTAATGTTTGTACTGGAGTTTAACACATTTTATTTTCTGTGACCCTTATAATTATCACCTCGCAGCCAGTTCATTGGCTTCTCCGAGGTTCCATGGACTTAATAGATAATTGATTGGAGTTGTTTACACAGAGTACAAATAATGCCCGGAGACATGTATGACGATATAATTTTTCTATGTAAGTGTTGTATGTATCTTTGTGTTCCCCTAGCGCAATGATCTGATAGTCGAATAATTGCTTAGTATCCCTGTTCGTAGCTTTCTTTGGGACAGGATGAATCTATATCAAATTTATTTAGAGTCTAGTTAACATTAAAGAAAATCAATGGCAGAATATGACTTCTTATATGTTTCTTTCATTTTTCGCGCTTTTTGTCTTTCTTTCTCTCCTTTTTTTTTGGTTTGTTTTTTATGTTGTTTTGTTTCAGTTTTTTAGAGGTATACTGCCTTTGTCACGCAAGAACTAAATAGACATCTTGACATTCAAACGCTGTCTAGCGCAGTTTTTCTGTTGAATAACTGTTGGAGATTCCTTTCTTGGTTGATTTCTCTCCAAAATCTAAAATTCTGTCACAAACACCTTTTTGCCCAGAGGAATGCATTCTGGTCACATTAATGTTGCAAATGTTTGCATTTAACCAAACACCCAAGACAGGCATTCATTAAGATTGGACAAACACATGTGTCTGTATCGTGTGTGAAGGCATAGGCTTGGATAAATTAGGAAGTTTGTTTGTGCTTTAGCCTGTAAGCTATGCAGTATCTCATACACATTTGCTATTCGGAGAGACTGCGTAGGCCTGCATATTCAAGGAGAGTCGATCTATTATATCCCATACTCCCACATGAGGTCTTACTCTTGCATGATGGAGAGAGAGAGGCACGTCCCTCGAGCTCATCTCTTAACCTGCTTTCCTCCGCTCTTGGTTTTCATATTATTTGTTTATTAATGTGATGAATCCTGAGGAAAAATCTAAAGGTTGTGTTACCTTGTTTATCATGGCACTGCAGTGCTCAATATATCGGCTATATGAGTTTTGAATCCGAAATATAGGGAAACTGTAGTAATTAGTAGCAGTTGAAACAAAAGCAGAAGTGTTGTTGTACGAATATTAGTAAAATCCATAGCAGCGGTACAGTCGCTCACATGCATGCATTAATACTGAGCTTTTTCATGTGACAAGATACTTCATCGGCATGTGATAGCACGTTGTGGGTGGGTGTGAAAAAAAAAATTATTCCGTTATCTACCTATTCTTATCTTATTCTGACGTAATACGTGTCAGATTATGTATCAGATTAGCCTCGATCCTCGAAGGTCTGTGTTGTTCATGAAAAAAAAATCATGACGGAATGGCATAAAAATGTAGAGTCAAATCAACATGAAAAAAAATTAACCAGATAGTATGCCGTGCATTACAGATATCATTAATCTATAAGCATGATATTATTTTGAGCTAGTTGTGAGTTATCTGCATATAATTTACTGCAAGATATATGCATATGCTGAAGATCCTGTCGTTTAGCATATTTGATACTCAAATCAAATAGTTTCTTAGTGATCTCATGTTGAAACAGTTAACGTTTAAATGAGAAGAGATATAGGCTATGGCGGAATTAGTCAATTTTAAATTGACATGACAAGATTTATGACAAAATGTATATACCTCAAAGGTTTCAGGTTTCTACTGTTAATTTATGAACCAAAGAAATGTTGTGAAAGGGAAGAAAAGATTGTCATATTCGTCATAAACTGCAGTGTATTTCGGGTTTCAAATGGCACACACTTTCATGCTCGACCGATGAACTAATCTGATAAACTTGATCTTTAGAAGAGCGAGAAATTTGTCTTACATGAACAGTCGGCCGTATGTCGGTTATCTATGTCTAGCTCGGTTTGCCGCTCGGTTTGTTAACATCAACCAGTGTTATCGTCATGTCGTCCGTTCTAGACGAATCAGTTGAACATAGCCGACTGCTACAGAATGGACCAGTCAAGTACAATTTAAAGTAAGGTATCCTCGAGAAGCTAATATCGCAGTCAAGTGCAACCGTGAGAGATTGTAACCAGACACCGACTCTGGAAATTAACCGGCCATGACACAAGGCAGGCGTTAAAGTACAAGCAGCAAGCAGAGGAAGAGATGCACCCGTCTTTGTATTATTCATGATCAAGGGTAACAAGAGACTCCCATCATCCCCCCATGCTTCTGCGTGCCAACCAAGATGGCCGTCAAAATAGGGGGAAAATTAGCAAGAGTCCCTCAGGCTGTAATATTCATGTGCTTATCAAACACCACTGGCTGATATGGGACGCTGAACATTGGCTCTGGTGTATATATTATATGGGAGATGTAGGACGCAGAAGATAGTTGAATATGAAACAATGCATCTCCCGCATTGCAACTTGTGGAGAAGTCTTATACCATGGATCTTCTTAGTAGGTCTATATGTTTATACAGTCTGAGTGCAGTTGTGGTTGAAGAATATATTCATAACATAAAAGAAAAAGAGAAAATATTTTGAATTGCTTATCATTTTAGTTGTTTTTTAAACTACAGAGAACATGCTAACTATTTCATTGCACGAAATTAGATTTCTCCTCCCTCTCCTTCTACGGATACTGCCCAGCACCCATGAAAGGCGTTAAAAGGACCCTACTTACAAAACATGTGGCATTAGGGGATCCAAGTGAGGCACGGGGGCATGGGGCGCCCCTCAAGGAGAATACATTTTTTTAATATATGAAAAGGGAAATGTGCCCTTGTCGTGCCTCTGGCAGCAACTTTAGATCATTCTAATCGGACAACTTTTTTCATATACTGAATAGGTCACCCTGAATAATATAGATGTGAAAAAGTAAATAAATACACATGTAAATAAGTAAACCGCCAAAGCACGTTAACAAAACACTAAAAATCTTGTCGCACATTAAATAGAGCCCCCCCCCCCCCCCGCCAAATACTTTTGCATCCACCATTATAACCTGCGCTAAATTACAAATATTTACCCCATCGTGCTCTTCGGAATATGAATAACAAAGCAGCGAGGTTTTGCTGTCGTTAAAAACTTTTGATTGATTGTAACACAGAAGGCTCCTAGGCCCACCATGATCAAGAGTCTTCATCGAGGGGCATTTCACATGCAATGGCGTAGCCTGGGTCTAGCCATGATGGGGGCCCTAATAACATGTGCCGGTAGGGGGGGGGGCACTAATCTTGTTTTGTGAAATGTGAATTAGCGAGGCTAAAGACTAGAGCAGGTTTGTTTGTGAAAAACGTGATCCCCTTCTTTGAAAGTAATTTTTTTGTGTTATTCCGATTTGTTTTGTTTGTTTCATGTTTTCCTTTTTGGAAAGAATGGAGACATTGAAACGACGTATGAGCTCTGAAATAGTCTCCCTTCCATTAATTACATACGTCTCTGTATATGATTACGTCATAGATTAAGGCAGTCCAATAGGTTACAATGTAGGTCGCAACTATCTTTCGTATGTGAACGTAAGTATCACACCTTTCCTCTCATACCCCCTTGTCTTCGGGGAGTGAGGCAGCGCGTTTCCTCCTATCAAGTATTTATGACTACCCCTCGGACAAAGTTACTTTGACCTCACAGAATCCCCCATCTACGTCAACTGCATATAAATATGGAGAGGGAGGGGGCAGAGAGAGAGAGAGAGAGAGAGAGGGGGAGAAAGAAAGAGAGAGAGAGAGAGAGAGAGAGAGAGGGAGAGAGAGAGACAGAGAGAGAGAGAGAGAGAGAGAGAGAGAGAGCGCGCGCGCCAAGGTTGAAACATAAAAAATAAATTAACAATGATGTGTAACGAAAGGCTACAGGATGACATTACATCGGATGGGGACTTATCGATTAAAAATGGGTGATAAAATGGCAGCCATTATGGAGGCAAAAGGATGCCAGGTGTCTCGGCAGGTGGAGCGGTTGTAGAAAATGTTGAAGTTCCCAAGGTGCGTTACGAGCTAACGTACGTGTCATGCTCTAACGCAAGGAGTTCCTAAATTTAGATCTGGCACGTTGAAAGGTGAAAGATAGAGGAACCTTGCCAATTTAACAAATTAAAATAATTTTTTCTAAGTCTCTTCGGCTACATGTCTTTTCAAACTCCTGTCCCCCCTCCGTCTTTCCCCTCTCTCTTTGTCGAGAGAAAGATGAAGTCCTTATTCCATAATATTTTTTTATTGGATATGATTTTTGTTATATTCGATATACATGTGTAGTTTTACACACATACACCCCCCCCCCAAAAAAAGCGATAAATTCAAAGGCCACATTTCTTCAAAATACACTTTTACCCTCTCATAACCATCACCCACCCCTCCCCATGTTTGTGAAAGTCGTAAGGGAACTCATTACCGTCATTCCACTATATTTACATAAAGTGTGATAACAAGACGCATGCGCAGACCGAGTGTTTTCTCCTACATGCTGCCTCGAAACCATTTAGATAACTTTATCAAATCTACCAAATTTACTTCTACCGTCATCAGTGAATCTCACAAATTGTGTGGGCACGGAAGGATTAGAGGGAGAAAAATAGAATATACAGTCTCTACTGCTCTAGCTGCCATTATAGTAGGCCAGCAACATTCGCTATCTACAGCTGTTACTCTGCCTATCTCTTTTAAAACTCTTCGGGGACTACATATTCTACCAAAGGTAATGTAAATTTGTGACTGTTTTAGGCCGATATCGTGGTGTTGATTCGTCATTTTATCATTTGGGTGTGTTCATACTAGCGTTTATAAATTTTTGCACCAATTTCGTAAAATTGTGAATCGTAAGTCTCCTGCGAAGACGGTCAAAATAAAGCGAATCGCCTTTTTTGGCCCCTTAGTTATAACATGTAATTTTTAACATGCGGTATACGTGGATTTTCCTGCTCAAGATATTTTCAATATATCTTTTCGTTTTGGACTTCTACTTCATGATGTTTTCCTGGTTGAAATACGTACTAACGCAATATGCCACTTTTATGAAGCTTTGCACTTCATAAAACCAATTCTTGAAGAAGAAAAAAATATTGGCTAGTATACAATGCGTTAATGTATCCCTATGTTAATCGCTGTCTTCCAACAAATAATTATATTAAACTATCATTGTATGTTATCATAATGTGTGTGATTACGAATTTTGCAATCATTAAACAACAAAATAATTCAGATCTTCTTTCAGGGTCGGTTTATCTGATATTTAACTTGATTGATAGACTTAAATGAACGTGATATTGAAAATATTATAAACATTCTTAAAGATAAATGAATGACCCTGCTAACATGTCACTTCGTTGGGACTAGCTTTGGTTCTATCACTTTTCAATTATACTTTATTTGAATGGAACTCTAGCCTTGTATTATCCGTAAAAGAACTATAACTAGGGGAAAAGAGACCAACAAAGATGTGCTGCGGAAAACATTATTTAGAAGAGGGGGAAGCAATCTATTCTTCACTCGTTGGACAATATGTTTTTAAAAGGTTTTACATAATTCACACTCCTTTTTTATATAGACTGCAAGCTTCGTGTAACATACACATGATGTTTTTCCCGGTTGCATTTTGCCTATTACCCAAACCCTGCCTTTCTCTTTCCATTTTCTGTTGTTAAACGGAACATGCTGTTTATATAGATAGATGGAGGGGGAGAGAGGCTGTTCACACCTAATAAATCAGTCGCGATCCATCAGTTAAATGATCACGTGACCCATCTTTTGTGTTGCCATGTTGGAATGCTTTTCGTTTCTTGACAGCTTTTCTTGTTTCCACCCGCCAAAAAACGCCTCTGGGGCATTTCACATTACACAGTCCAAAGCCCCTACTCCTTTCCTGATGATTATCCGGCGAGGGAACCAAATTGTTTTTTCTATTTCTTGTATCAGTCCCTTAGGGTAGATTTTAGCATTTGACAACAGTTGTCTCATTTCATCCCATTTTCTAGCGGTAAGCGGTCCAAGAGTTATGTACCAATGTCGTGATGTCAATGTGTCTTCTTAATAGCTCTTAGCCATCGTGCAATAGCATATCCCTTTCGGAATAGAGGCTTAATCTTACCGAATCACAAGTCAAAGCCTCCCTACCTCATTTCTGATCATGCTGATTGAGGCTATATATAGGTGTCATGCGTCACTTAATTGATCTTTTAATTTTTTCGATTTTTCAAAATTCATCAGGATGAAGATTGTTGACTAAAAAAAGAGTTACTCATTACTCAGACTTTAGAATTTTAAAAAGTGTAAATTAATTTTATTTTTTGCAATCAAACTGTTTTGCTTATCAATTGTTACTGTGGTGTGAATAGGGAAAGAAGTCCATAATACTTGAAATAAGAATCAGAACTAAATAAAGCAATAAAGATTATTATTATTTAAGGTTGCAGTAAGATAGGAAGGAGAACTTTAGTGAGGTATCGTGGTCGAGTGGTTCAAACAGTTCAATGGCAATGCGAAGGTCATTAGTTCGATCCCCGACACGAATCTAATGACGTTAGGCAAAACCACTTTATTTACTTTGCTTCTCGCCATCCACTTGTTAAATGTGTACCCAGTAAACTACGAACGTCATTGAGGTTGGACTATATCCTTGTGAGCGTCCGTATTATGGCGCCTGGCTGGAATGCTCCCCAGGGAGTGGAAAATGTGCATTCACAAAGCCAACATTGATGTATGTCAGGGAGAATTAAATATTCAAGGCATTGAATTACCAAGCAAGAAGAAATCACATCTTAAATGGTGGTTTCTGTGACGGGTCGATTGATGTGTCTTAAGCTTTAGTTCATTTCCGTTGTTTGCTCATTGGCCAGTGGTTTTCCAGCCCTTATTGATTCATACATAAATCATTTGACCACATCTTCTTCTATTGAGCAAAACAACTGAAAAGCAAATAATCCCCCATTTTGGCGGGTGGACATAATGTGGACATGTGTGTACGTGCGGGTGCATGTAGGTGTATGTGAGAGAGGGAGAGAGGGAGGAGAGAGAGGAAGAAAGAGAGGAAGAGAGAGAGAGAGAGAAAGATAGAGAGAGAGAGAGAGAGAGAGAGAGAGACGGAAGGAACAGTTTTGACATCGTATCTATCCATCACGTGATTATCCAAGTTGTGTTCTAAATTTCACCTTAATTTCAAACTACGTTTACATCTACTGCTGATAGCAGATAGCCAGACAGCCTAACTGTAACCAACTTCTTCTGAAGAAATGAAAAATAGACAGTAATAATTGACGGGCAACATTCAGTTTATCCCCTCATTTTTGTTGTTTTTATTGGTTTGTTGTTGATTCTACTGTTTTGTGTGATCTTTTAATTTTATATGACTTTCTGATTTTATTTGTAAAATGTCAATATCCTGGTCACTTTAAAATGAGAATGAAAGGTGTTGGCGATATAGGACAATCTCTCTCTCTCTCTCCCTCTCCTTTCCTCTTTTCCTCTCTTTCTCTCTATTCCTCTCTTTCTCTTACTTCCTCTCTTTCAGGCTCTTTTTGTTCTCTCTCTCTCTCTTTCTCTACCTAATAATTAGTCTATGTATCTACCTCTCTCCCCTCTCTCTGGGTGCCATATCAATCGACTCGGGCCATCATGTTATTCCACAAGTTCCACGACTCTCCTTTTCTGTGGATTTATAGAATAAGGAGAGGGGAGGGAGGGGGTTCTAGAGACAGGGGGAGAGGGGAGTGAGAGAGAGAACAGATACAGAGAAGAGAAGAAGGAGAGAGAGAGAGAGAGAGAGATAGAGAGAGAGAGGGAGAGAGTGAAGAGTCATAGAGAGATAGAAATACTGCGCTTCACATGGTTTTGGTTCACTCTTCACTATTAATTTGGCGCCTTCTCCGCAACCAACACTGCTCCTCATACCGTGTGTGTATTATGCATGCGTGGCGACCATGGGGGTTTGTAGCTCTGATATCATGTAGTAGCTTTGTCCGCTATGACAGAAATCGACTTCTCAGAGTCTATTCATTTATCGTTAAGTAGGCTATCAGGTGTTTTTTTTTAATAGTAGAAAACAAAGTGTACTGCGGTAGAACAAATGGAAAACCCCAAGGTTTGATAGAGAGGTATCAACTTTCGTAGATTGAGCAATATGCCGGGGCAATATGATGTGTTATTTCCTGACAATGAAGGATTTCGAAATTTGTTGCCTACATGACTTTGTGTATCTTAGGCCGCTTCCATATCACTGAAAACGACACTTATAACCATGAACTCGTTAATGCTACGTATGAAAGGTGAGGTATTGCATAAATAAAAAGAGGCTCATAAGCATAAATCTGCGAGCTGATAGACGATAAATTCATAAGACCGATTTTATAATCAAATTATTGTTCTCATTATCGGTGATAATTATGCATCGAACCGGAGTTTGGACGTCCCCATGAACAACCTTTGTGTGAAGCAATATGCTTGCATCAGTCTGCCAGTGATCACGTGTTGATTTCTTACTTCCACTAATTCTAGGTTAAGGGATTTTTTGATTTGATTTATTATCGTCTGTGGAGATGAAGTTCGAGAAAATGCATCGTCACGTGACATGGGGAGATTAAGTTGTAATAAGAGAGACTCAGTACCGAGAAAGATCACTACAATGAAAGCCCCTCTAAATTGGCTTTTACGGTGCGGCTGAGACGAGAGCGCAATAAATATTGATCATTTTCATATACGAGCAAGACGTGATAAACGACAGGCATTCGTCACCGAGCGAAACGACCGTCTTAAAATGGCCACCGTATTTAATAGCAGAGATCTCTAAAACTCAGGGCAGGCATTAATAATCGACGGCGGATGAAAAGGGTGCTCCATGCCCCTTGTAAATAACTAGTTTGTGAAACCAACGTACAAAAACGCACCTCTCTACAATTGTGTTCTTGCGTCCCCTTCACAGTTTTAGAGCCTAAAGGCAGAGCAAATTGTGATATTTTTTTCCTCAGGTCTTGCCTCCGTTCGCCCCCCCCCCTCATCCTTTAGAATCCTGGATCCACTACCCCTGTTCTTAATAGACTGATATTAACATGGAATGTACGATTGCGAGGTTGAATGACTAGGTCAATAGACACAACACATCGGCAGGAGTTAGAAAGGATTGATATTTGGCGAATCACTTATCATGGCATGCATGGGGAATTGGTAATTTATTGGGCAGCAACTTGATCAGGTTCTGTGACGTAATGTTCTACGGTATCGTTAATGTGCCCTTTGCAATGAAAAAAAAAAGAGATCGAGTCATGGATAGGAAAATGATTCATCAAGACATACACAATACATGTCTTATCAATGCATTAAATCATTTTTAAGTCATGCATCTTTATTTATAATTAAAAAAAGCGGGACGGATCGAGGGTCACCGTCAAATCATCGCAGATTATTAAAGCAAATTCATGAAAATGTATACAGTGTAATAGCCTTGTCCTTGTGACTTGTGAGTCACCTTTTGAATGTGCAAGCACTGTAATTACATAATCCAAACATGATTTATTCAGGCAATAAAATAAGCTATTGACAATGTCCTTGAGTTGATCTCCGTCCTTGACACTGTGTTGTAGGTAACGCATAGGAAATACATTTGCCAAAGCCTTTGCAAACCTTTCCTTCCAGTTTAAATATATACAGCACAAGATTATGAGGACGAATGTCATGCAAATAATCATAAAATATAAAAAACAACAATACAACATCATGATACGCATGTATGGAGAATATTTTGCACCGTTAATCCATCATTCGTACTTAATAACATTGATGATATTTTGGAATTATGTATCACTTAATTTATCTACCATGTCCATGATGTCTCTAACCGCATTTAGGTATAATTATTTCCATTTATATGATGGATATACTATTTACAAATGATCGATTTCTTAATTTGATTGTGATATTCATCATTGTTGTTCACTTTTATTTATTCTTTTGTCTTTCCCGGTACTGTTAATCCATCATCCGCATTGATAACATTTATAATATTATGGAATTATATATCACTTGATTCATTTCCGATGTCTCTAAATGCTTTATAACTATATTTCCACTTATATGACGGATGTATTTTCAATGACTGATTTCCTAACTTGATCGTGATATTCATCATCGCTTATTTACTCTTTTATTTTTGTCTTTCCAGGAGTTTGATGAAAGTGAATTTCAGGACAGATTCAAGGAAATGATGGCTCGCTACGACCAGAATAAGGATGGAAAGATCGAGATGAGAGAGGTAAAATATTGTTAATTCTTTCTTTTCCATCACGATCTTAATCATAATCTTCCGATCAAAAAATGGGAGGGGAGGGGGTATACAGAACCCTGCATACGCCTCTACCTTTTCCCATGACCAACATAATCTCTGTCCTTATTTGAAATATTTTCTTTAAATACGTATAATGCCTGTTTATTGTTCCCTTTCTTTTTTCTTCCCTAAAAATATCATCCAGTGTTTACCCCTTATCTTTACCCCTTCCTGTTTTCCATAACTTTATTATTTTCGTTACATTTTTTTCCATCTCACATTGTCTGTGGCATCACTTAAAAAAATAAGCACATTAAAAAAATGTACATGTATGTAGGCTTAGATTATAGCTTTTTATTATCCTGTCGTTGATTTTTTTTCTTCAGGTTAAGTTTAAGATTCTCTCAAGAATTAAGATGATATATTTTATTGCTGGTCCAATTACCTTGGTTAAGTTCAGTGTTCCCTGAAAATGATCTAATAAAATATGGTGTGATACTGTGATGTTATGTTTGAGTAAATTGATTAGAAGATTACTGATACATACTTGTATCTGAAGTTTCGGGATCAAGGGTCTTTGAACCCTCACTTCTTATATGTCAAGGAGCGGTGGATTCTAGTATCCCTGCTAATCTCATTTCAAATTATCTTAGCGGCAGTCTTGATGTTCCTTCAGAATATGATCATCCCGAGTCTCCTGTATCTCCTGCTCTCTCTCTCTCTCTCTCTCTCTCTCTCTGACTCTTGCTCTCTTTACCCCCTTCCCCCCTCTCTCTCCGTCTTCCCTTCTCCCTCTGACTCTCTTTATCACTTTATAAAGTTCATTTTTCATACCCATACACGCAGCACCCTCTCTCTGCAATTAATTCACCTCTCTCGCTCCACCTAAATACCTCTCACCACTTACCTTCTTACACCATGTATATGGGCCTACCAATCCTCATCTTCCTGTCCCTCTGTCTCTGTCTCTGTCTCTGTCTCTGTCTGTGTCTCTCTGTCTGTGTCTCTCTGTCTCTGTCTGTCTCTGCCTGCCTGCCCCCCCCCCTCTCTCTCTCTTTTTTGTTCTCTCTCTCTCTCTCTCTCTCTCTTTCTCTATCTCTCTCCATATCTCTTTGTCTCTCTCTCTCTCTCTCTCTCTCTCTCTCTCTCTCTCTATATATATATATATATATATATATCTAAATATCTGTTTGTCTCTTTCTCTGTCTCTGTCTTTCCCCTCCTAGCCAACGGGGTGAGAAAGTCTATCCCAAAACACTGCACGCGACAGTTTTTGTTATATCCCCCGGTCGTTTCATGTTTGCAATTAGGAAAACAGTCACAATACAAAAAAAAACAGGAGTCTGAATTTTATTATGTTCCCTATTTAGATTTAATGATTAAAGAGTATGTGGTACATACGACTGATTTCTCGATGTCATTTCGTGAGCAGCCGGGAATGTGGTCCTTATTATCAATATGTTTTTCAGAATTCAATTACCCTATGTTGCGATGTAAACTTGGAAGGATGAATTAATCAAGCGTTTTCATTATTTAAACATATTTCTTGGCTTCCGAACATCATATTCACGTAAAGATACAAAATAGAACATGGATTACTGGGAAAGACCTTGGCATTTGCAGCAAACTATTTTTAGATGATTTTGATAAGCTGTCTGGAAATTCTTCAGAATTATTGATTAAGTTGACAGCGCGAGCTATGTCGTATCATGGGATATGGGATTTAATGAAAAGACTAAAATTGTTGATTAAAATCACAAGCAATAAGAGAACAACAACAAGGGAGAGCACTCGAAACAGATATCGTTAAATGCTGGAATGCATAAATGCTCGTGGCATGAGAATTTAGACCAAAGTCTACCTATTTCTTATCTTATATTTGTAATATGAGGGCAATCCTTTTCACATCAATTTCATTACGATATTCTTTCATAACTATGAAAGACAAATTAACGAAGGAGAGAGCTCATAGGTATACATACACCTTTAAAAAAAAGACCTCATGAGCCTTCTCTTTAATATTCCATTTAAGCCATCAAGAGGGTGAATATGTGAGATAATTATGCATGGGGTACAGACTAGGGAGACCCGGAAACACTGTCCCAAGAGGAACATCTAAATAATTGAAGGCTATTTATGG
The DNA here is from genome assembly GCA_035222895.1 of Strongylocentrotus droebachiensis. NCBI lineage: Eukaryota > Metazoa > Echinodermata > Echinoidea > Camarodonta > Strongylocentrotidae > Strongylocentrotus > Strongylocentrotus droebachiensis. The sequence goes on from JAVYIG010001869.1 coordinate 51,428, forward strand.
AAGAAGAGTGAATTATTAAAGATAGGCATTAAAATTGCTTCCATAGATCGGGGCATGTTTTTAGGGTGGGATATTATTCTAACTGGGTCAAAATAGCGCATTAATACGTTGCTGCATCGCCCAATTTATCTGTTTGTCTACAGTCATTCTCTCTCTCTCTCTTTCTCTCTCTCTCTATTGATCTATCTATATATCTCTCTCTCCTTCTCTCTCTTTCTTCTTTTCTTTTGTACTCTCTCGCTCTTCCTCTTATTTCTTATCTTAACACTCTGTCTCACTCCAATCTCTCTCTCCCTTTCCCTTTCTCTCTTCCTGCCTATGCGCTTTTATCTCTTTACTACTTTACCCTTTCATATATGTTCTGCCAGCAATACCTCCTCAACCATGATTTCGTATATCTAAAATAAGGAAGCATTTTTTAATCTACTGCTGTGTTTACCTAACAATGCTTTAAGATTCGGTTCACAGCAACCACATAACTTTAAGGGCTATTTCTTTGAAAAGGTTCTGAGATCAAAACAAAAGGGTCTCTTTTTAAAAAGGTATTGCTTGCATCTCTGCAACATAAACTGAGCCATGTTTGTTTGCATTAATGTTTCTATTTTGTTTATATTATGTTTACTCCAATTTTGTAAACCTGATTTGTTTAATAATTATGTCCTTCAGAATTTAAGCTTATAAAGAACATGAAATGAAATGAAAGACGAGGTCGAAAGCCTGTTAGGTCAATCACAAGATGGCGGCACATTCTTAAGAAGAAAAAAAACATCGATAATTTAATCTTCAACACTACTACATGACGGTGGACAGTCTTATTCTGATATTTGCATGTACATGATGTTGTGCGGAATATAATTGAGTACTTCAGTTATTAAAGTGTACTCAGCGATATTTGTATAACACGCAATCATGTCCCAGTGGGGGTCTGAAACTAGCAGCTATTTACTGGAAGAACAGTGTATAGACAGAGAGCAGATCAATCGATGGGTGGGTCGGGAATCTCCACTGCAAGGGAAAGATCTTTCTTTCTTTCTGTTCTTGCCTGGAGCTAGCGATGTTTGACAATTTGTCGACATGTAGCCTACTCTCCGATATACGTGTGAAAAAACACAAGCAACCCAGCAGACAGTTTGAGGGCGTTTATTATGGTTAAAGGCTATTCACGGTAATGAAAAAAAACCACTGCGTGAATATATCGAGATGTATATTTAAATCGTCGTGTCACTTCTTTTTTGTATGTCTGTGTATTTTCTTTGTTCTTCTGCTCCCACCAAATGTGTATTAGATTTCATTGTTAGAATAATCAGGTATATTTTTGTCGTATGTTATCAAGATGCACTCTTTGTGCAGAATGGTACTGTGTCCAGTCTTCTAAGATTTATATAGAAATGTTCTTGTGTACGGATAACAGGTAAAGATATCAGTGATTTTGGATAAATGAAGATATTGTTCTTTCAAATTATCTATTCACCAATTCGCGCTATCCCCATTTCAAATTACTTTCCCAAGGACGCTAGCATTTATTTTCTTTTACAGCCCGTATTCTCATTATTCAACATCAGCTCGGTTCGTAACTAGACTCTAATTATATTTAAAAGGTGTGCTGGACCATGTTTGGGTTGACTTTTTCATTATTTTTTCCTTTATTTTTTGTTTCTTTTCACGCACCATATCAGCTGGCTGAAATTCTTCCTCCAGAAGAGTCCTTCCTGGTTTTGTTCCGCTCACAGCAACCTTTATCCAGTATCGAATTCATGGAGGTAAGTCATTAACCATCACCATGTCTCTTAATACCCAGAATGTACAGGTTAAAATCTCTAAACTTCCACTTTGAATTATAAGAATGTATATAGACATCAAATCCTCTAAGCACTGGCGAGTTTAGGGGCATAACCGACCCATACTCCCTTTTAAAACCCAATCTAACATACCCGAAGGAAAAATATAAAAAAGTGTGCACCCTTAATTATTTTTCCCAAAAGGGCACCTGAAAAAATTGTGATATTGTTATCATCGTTGATATTTTACTTTCTCATCCCAAAATCAACAACTTGTCTAAAGTTTTTTTTTTATAAACCGATGTTAAATCCTCTTAATCAGAGGGGAAAAAAACAATATAAAGTTTAATGTAAATATATTATATTGTCTTTATCGTACAAGTAGATATGAGTTGTGTGAGTGCAGTGTTTCTGACGTCCTTAAGTTCTTATAAACATAAAGAAGTATTATCAGGTATAAGATAATAATAATAATAATAGCTCGTTCTTATATAGCGCTTTTCAGGACCGGAGGCCCTCTCAAAGCGCTTTACAGATAAGTATATTATTACCCCGGTCATTGGATTCAGGCTTACCCGTTTACCAGATATCAATACATGTATATTTATAGAACAGCCTTTTCAGCCTTTTCCGGATAGGGATATTTTTTGTTTTAGTTGCAATCAAAGAAAGATGTTTTATTTTTCCCCTTTTCTCCCTCTTTTTAGATCTGGCGGCGTTTTGATTCCGACAGCAGCGGGTTCATCGAAGTTAATGAACTCAAGGTTTGAAAGTTCGTCCAAGACTATGTCTATACCGCCTCTTTAACCTGATTTAATCACGCTTAATTTTAATCCAGTTCTTCTGTCCATACAATTATTTTACTGTGACATCTCGCGCTGCGTTTTTTTAGTGAACTGAGATATCAAGCGACGTTGGGACAGCACGTTCATAATTATGATACCAAGGTGTTCATATACACAGCAAGAGATCTCGATGTATAAGGAAAAGCGTGATACTAGAACTGACATTAAATAGTCATATCAAAAGATTTTACTTTTTTTTTTAAAGTAAAAGTATGAACAAGATATATGTCTTTGTCCCACGCATTTGCCCAAATAGCCCCCCCCCCCCCATCCCATCCCCTGAAGAAGAAAAAAATCACTGTTTACTTGGTGAAAAATCTCACATTATGTTTCCAAGAACGGAATTTTTTTTCACATGGACAGCAAAATGCTATCCATTCGATTTATCATCTCCTCACGTAATATCACTATCATTTCTTTATTCGTCAAGCAAAATGTGAAATCTTTTGATATTTAAATTTTAGTATTCTCCATTTGATAGGGTATGGGACAAATCCCAGCCTCTCCCTTCCTCAACCACTGATTTCTCCAAACAAGAGTTCGGATTGAAACCAATAACACATCGGTCAGTCACGATCAGCGTGGCATGACATAAATCGTGAAAGATATTGCTACATTTTGATTGAGTGGTGTAATTGATTGTGAACGGCAGTTGAGTGTTTGGCTGGTTGCCCCAGTCTAAACAGTCGTAAACACTCCCATCTCATCGACATCTCAATAGCATCTCTAAAATGATCCCATAGTTTGTTTCTGAAGATCAGTTTTCGACAGCCTGCGCGTCATCGCATCTATATTGGAATGCAGTATATCGTTCGATGACAGTGATATTCTGCGCCTGGAGTAATAGCGCCCTTCTGTGGCTAAATGCCCGCGAAATGCCCCCCCCCCAAATTTACCTCATATTGCATTGAAATAATTCGTCCGTGACAATCTCATCAGAGGCAACATTTTAACTTTTCTGTACTAAACGGTAAAACAGAACACTTCTAATTCATTATCATTAAACTTTTGATTTATAATTTATGTTCAGTTGAATTCATACATGAATATTCAGGGTCTTCATCGCTCCCATTGTAAATTGACATTTTTTGCGGGAAATGTTCTGAAATTCACTTGCTTAAAAGTAGATTTCTGACACAGTATGATAATTATGTCTGTTAAATAAAAATTGATCTCCAAAGCCTATAGGCTTTAACTTACTGTATGTAGATTATCGTCTTGCCAAAGGACGTTAGTGCCTGGCTGTGATTTGAACCCCTTACCCTTTGATCTGTAGTTTGCTGACTTATCCACTAGACCACAACACCTCTACAAATCAACTATAAAACTCATCAAATTTATGTCATTGTCAATTTTGTTTTCTAAGGTTTTTTTAATCATGTGTTTGATTTTATTTGTTCGTCTTCTCCATCTCTCTTTTTTCTTCCTGTAGAGCTTCATGAAGCACTTAATAACGAAGAATCAGTTGGGTGATATATCTGACGACAAATTAGATGAGTACGCCAAATCGATAGTAAGTGCTATGTCCTCGCATGTATACTTGATATAAACATTCCACAACCATTTCTAATTGAATAATATGAGGAACTAATTTCCTCGACAACAGATCAAAAATGAAGGAGACAAAATGCGAATTTCGTTGTAATTGATGAGTATACTCATCTTGATCAATGCGATTTACATATAAGTATGGTATTTGTGATATATATAATATTAAATAGCAATGATAGACTAAACATTTCGTCCACAACAAAGAAATTAGATAACTCTTTGAAGGATAAGTAGAGCTAAAATTATATTTTTGTTTTGTTTTTCAACACAATACCCAATAGACTTAGCTCATTCCATTACTAAGAAATACAATCTTTTAATGATTAGTTTCATGTAAACTTCTTTTTCTTCTGTCTCAATTTTGTAATATAAGTACCAACAAATGTAAATTCAATTGTATTCTATTGTTCGCTTTTCTTTTCTTGTTTAGCTATCAATTTCATATCAATTATTGTGTCGCATTGTCTTATATTTCCAGGTAAATATCAAGAAATGTAGTTTAATCTCATTCTATCTTCTTTTCTTCTTCTCCTTCTGCTTTTGCAGTTGAAATTGTTTGATGCCAACAATGATGGAAAACTAGAACTGAAGGAAATGGCCAAGTAAGATATCCGAGTGAAACCAACAATTCTACCATATTATAATCAGGAGCTATAAGATGTAGAAGAGTGTAGAAAGAGAAAGGGGAAGGGGAGAAATATCGAGAGATTAAGAGAGAGAGAGAGAGAGACAGTGAGAGAGAGAGAGAGAGAGAGAGAGAGAGAGAGAGACAGTTAGAGAGGGGGAGGGGGAGAGAGAGAGAGAGTGAGGGAGGGAGAGAGGGGGTGGGATGGAGGGAAAGAGAGAGGGTGGGAGCAAGGGAAAGAGAGAGAGAGAGAGAGAGAGAGAGGGGGAGGGTAAGAGAGAGAGAGAGAGAGAGAATGAGAAAGAGAGAGAGGGAAGAATGAAAGTAGAGAGGAGGGGGACATAAAAATAGGGAGCGCAAATAGTTCAAAGTGCTGTTCTTATTATTAAATTAAATTTCACAAATTAATAAATACATATGTACACATGGGAGGTAAATTATCTTGTTTTGTCTGTATAATGTTTCGAAAGTTTCATCTTTACTTTAGTTTTAATCATCGAATTTATTTCACATGTTTTTTTTATCGTTTTAACTCAGACTTCTCCCGACCAAGGAAAATTTCTTGAAACAGTTCCAGGTAGGTCAAATGATATTGTTTCCTCCCAATATAATAACTACAGCGGTTAAGCTAACTATCCCAGTGAGACGAAAATGCAGGTCACATGCAGATTCAAATGTCCTTCAAATTGAAGTTTTAAATCTAGGATTGTTTAATATTTGTCGTCGCTGTGTTGTAAAATATCCGTTTATGTATTGAATGTTCAGTTCACATAGCCTAGTCGTAGATATACTGGCAATTATTACTTTAAAAAAAAAGGAATATATACCCTCCCATTCATATATCGCGAAAGTTTAAACAAAAGAGAAAGAAAGATTCTTGTATTTCGGTAGATCCCATTTACAGAAGGAGATAACGGAAAGTTACCTTGTAAAAATTAATGTGATTTGTTTTTCCTCGCACGTTTATGTGTCATTTTAGAACACAGAGGGCGACATAAGGCATGAATTCCTTGTGTGATAAATCATTTGCATTTGATGAGCATCTTCCCTTTAGAATCATCTTTTGTCTCTTCTCTCATCTGATATGAATGCCTGATTCCTTTAGATGGAATATTTTCTCACAACTTTCCAAACTCGATCCTTTCGCGATTAGCTCTGTCCATTTACTCTGCACTCGTCTGCTGTCTAGTCAAAACTATTTTTGTCCTCATTTCGATCTAACGTCTTATATTAAGACTATCTCACTTCCAACAATAAAGGCTGAACGTACAGCTTTTCTAAGTAATCTTATGGCGACATTACTTCCCTTTCATCTAAGCAGTATGGTTTTGCCGTGATAAATCTTTCAGGGTTCTTAAAGAAATTTCGATTAGTACATAGACAGGTTTTTTTTGCACTTCTGTCATTTTTATAATCTAAATATCTCTTGCAATATAGGGCCCTTAAGCATAAGATTAAGCTTTCAAATAACTAGGTACATTTAGAGGAATGTGTGTTAGTAATCAGTCGTTTTGAAATGTTTGTTATTTTGTTCCATAATACATGTGTTTACTTCATATAATGTAAATTAGAATTAATTTCGATTCAAATGAATGTAAATCTTTTCTTAAATTCCTTTCAGAACGAACATGCTAAATCAAATACCTTATACTTAATGGCAATATTGTGACATAAGCGTCATCCTTCCTTAAGTAATATTCCTTAACTTAAACTGCTTTGTAAAAAGACGTATTCTTATCCCACATAAATGTAAATTTACTAATTCAACCATGAATATTTCATTCCATAAACCAGAAAAGATGTGAGGAGGTAATGTATACTGTGTTGTGTATGCCACATATTCGAATATACAACGGGATTGGTCATATGAAATATTATAATGAGATATTATATCATCAAATATTTATTCAGAGACGATACAAATCTTCCGTGTTTAATTATAATCAAGGTGATATTCAGTATAATGTGCATGGTATAAACACTTTTCTCAAGATATGATAATTACGACCATCATCGTTCATCGTCGTCATCATCTTCATATTTGTCATCATTACAATGAAGTGGCGTAGAAACGTATGCGCAATGGCGTATCCACGGGGGGGGGGGGCACATGGGTGTGTGCCCCTCAATCGAATGTTGATGGAATAAACTTTCAGAAAGTGAAAGGAGGAGTGGAACGGCAGTGTGAAAATAAGATGATATGACCTGCTTCCGCACCCTTCTCTCACTATCTTATCCATCTAGTTAGTCTGTGGCCCCCATGATACCAATTAATATCCCCTCTTAGGCTGAATAAACGCTACGCCCCTGGACCCATATTATGAATTCATACTGGGTTAAGATTAAAACATCTTATTCTAAATACAATAAGTGCCAATACGTGTCTACGCCATTTTGACAATGCAATATACGAAGACACACGTACACTAAAATAGTCATCTTCTACTTTTTTTTCATCACTTCAACATTGAAATCATACGCGATGACAACAAGATTAAGATGAACAACCACAACAACAATAACAACATCATTATCATCATCAACAACAACGATAAAAACAACATCTGAGACGTTGGGGTGTCACTTGAAATGGGGTTTTGACACATGTCTCACAATTCGGAAAAATTTCCATCAACTGAATTTAAGTTTCCAGCCAAAAGAAAAAAAGAAATAATGTTAATCACAATTTTGAATTTGCGGGCAATCCTTATGGATTTTTCGCAGTCCTCCACTTATCAGAAAGGTCGTCTCTAAGTTCATAGCAACAAGTGTATCATTTGACTTCTCTAGGCCTACAATTCAGAAAATAAATTAAATCACATTCAATATGAAACAATACGTCACTGTTTGGCATGGAAAGTATACACATTTTTCTTGTTGATTTAGATTCATAAAATAATGCCAAACTATTTCTACACTGCTGTTCTTGCTGCTAGGCAAACGTCGCAAAACCAGTGAGAACTTTTCTTAATTCTTTTTAAAATATTAATTTGTGGTTTGTTATGTGTTGTGTTGGGTAGTTTGATCAGTAAGTATTTGACCACATATCTTGTTAGTCTATATGAACGAGTAACCCCTACGTAACCTAGATACATGTATATACCAAAGGAATTATGATCTTTTATGTACCGTAGTTTTAGTAGCATGATTGTGCTTATAAGAAGTAGGCGTGACTTTTTTACGAGTCATAATTATGGGAGAAGGGAATTAAACTTTTACATACATTTTTCACAAGATACGAGTTCAAAGAAATTAGAAAAAGTGGAAAAGCAAACACAAGGGGGAATGCGTTTAAATAGAGAGAGAAGGGGTGGAGAGGAGAGGGGGGAAACGAGACTCGTTGTATTTTATTTCCGTGGTGTTGGCCGTAAAAATTAATTTTCAATAGACAAGGCAATCAACTCATTAAAGATAAATCTGCGCAATATAGTTTTGTCTGGCTGCCCCGAGAAGTTATTCATTAATAACAACCGCATTCAAGCCCACATATTTTTAATTCTTTAAGATAAAAAACAATAGATCAATCCATATGTTAAATTTCTGCACCCGGAAAACTAAAATAAAGCATAGGAGCAAACAAGAAAATTAACTTTAAAAAAAAAGGGTTTGTAAAAATGACGTTGAAAGCAGATTCTGTTGACTTGACAAGGAAAACCTTTATCTTTAGCGTGTCATTTCCACAAGCCCAATTATTTCTGATATCATTATCAATATTATTCCTATTATTGTTGATATTATGACTATAGTTATTTATCATTTATTATGACGGAAACATCAATTATTACAAATTGTATCACCATTCATTATCAATATTATCTTTTGAATCATACAACTATTTTCATACACAGTATCATCATTATTTAATTATTATCATCATTTTATTCTTTATGAATAATAAGTACTACCATTATTATGATATTTATGATTTCCATTCCTCGTTATCTTTAACTGAAGATTCTCTGTTGGTTTTGCATTGGTATTTTTACAACCCCCTCAATCAAAATCAACGTGACAAACCTATATTTATATTTATACGTAAATACACATGAATGAAAATATCAAAAATCTGTGTTCATTTCGATGATAACCTCTATATCCAGGTACTTCCGGGTTGAGTGAGGATAACAGGCCCATGTACCACCCCTCCCCTTAAACAAAACATTAAAGTGTGGCTACATTAAGTACATAAAGTAAGTTCATGCCCCCGTTTTTAATATGGTCGACCCAAAAGGAACCTAAATAATCTTATTCCTTTTTTTTCAGCTTGTCGGATCCCCCTCCCCCATTTAACAAATCTTGATCCGCCCCTAATCGTTCCGAGTAATATCAAATAGATGACCTATTATAACAAAACTTGTCTTTATGTATGCAATGATAACATGATAATTACAAAACATAACAAAAATATATCTGATTAGGTAGTTTGGAGCCAATCAATATTACACCCAATGTTTATATGCAACCCAAAGATTATACCTTCAATTTAAAATTAAAAAATATATCATATACAGGTGACAGAAAAATGCAAAGCAAGGAAATATGTTTAAATGAAAATCAAACTCATGATGAAAATAATAATTTTATCGTTATATAATGAAACTGTCGTAGAAAATGTTCAATTGAGAGACAAAATCACACACTATTACAGTTTTGCACAAAGTTTTATTTGTTATAGACATACATCATAAAAAGTACAATTCTTTAAGACCTATTCAGAGGAGAAAATAAGCCAACAAAACATAAAATGTTTTATAGCTACATATGTATACATTTATCATATAATCTTTATCTCTACACATTACATATTTCATGTGTTAGACTATAATCACTATGTTGTTGTGTGATATAATCACAAATCAAAACATACTGTATATCAAAGTTCATATTGTGTAGTTTCTGAATACTGGAAGAAAGAGATAATAAAATTGCTTTCCTTTTTTGATGTAAGTTAACTGATCTAGCTTATAAAGCTGTAATTAAAACCTTAGAGCAGAGGCAATGAAAAGGGTATATATCAATGAATGAAAAATGAGATTACATCACCGAAGTGCCTTTTGAAGCTATTTGTAATAAATAATTAAGTCTGTACGGTTTCTAAAACTAGTTGTGTATTTTGCCAAAAATGTAGATAAAACTAGTCAAGCCTCTGCCTGACGCTAAATTATGTTTTGCACTAAATGCAAGATTTCTTTTGTCTTAGTTGTAACAAACTTTAAAAGAGTATATTAGATTTTCCATACGACTCCCATGAACTCCTCGAGCAATGGTTAATCCATAATGATAAGGTCTAATATAAATATTATTAAAAATACGTAGGACCCAAATGCCCGTCAGAAACGCTAATTTGATGAACAAAATTAATTATTTCCTCAACAAGAAAATCACGGGGCAGAGTGATGCCAGCCAGGGGAAAGGAATACTGGTAACTTCAAGAAAAATATATCAAGCCGCTGCATGCTACTATCTGTATTGTATCGAACATTTTGTTGGAAGATTTACATTAGAGCTTTATTTGTTTCGATGTGAGGTGGCGTTCTCTGATTTGTAAATGGAAAATATTCCTATACGTGTTTGGTCAATTATTTCCCACCTTTTTGAAGTGTTTGTCATATCATCATTTTACTTTCGACAAAGTAATATTCTTTACATGTCTATCAGGCATTTCATGAGAAAGTTATTACATTGTGCATCCTCCCTCCTACAAAATCTCAATTTTGTTTCAAATGTCTTTTCATAGGAAAGCATCACCGCAATCCGATCCGGAAATTTGAAATATCTGTTTGACGAATACGGATATCAAAGAACGACTCTTTCTCACGCAATTGATCAAAGAGATAATGATTTGTTTACCGATATATCCGCAAAAATTCTATATATTTGCACGTTATTTTGTTTTATCGCTTCTATCGACTAACAACACAGGGATCGCTTGGTCTATTGCCCGGGACAACAGTAAGTAGGCCGCCATTGCCCGACACGTCTACACAAAAAAAAAAAAAAAAATCAAAAATTGTCAATTTGGGGGGCATTTTCCGATAATTTAGACCTTCCATTTTTAGTAGATCATCCTTACAGTTTCAATTCGAGAAGGATAATTTCTCCTATCAAATAATTCCCTTATTAAATTTTCTCTCATGATCCTCAGTTGCAAGAATAGAATATAAAAAATTACGTCAAAAGCAACTGTGTAGGGAATTTGCAGTTTTCTGGCAATTTGGTCATTTATTCGTGAGAATAAGCAAAATTCGTACTTCAGTGGGACAATAGATTGTTAACAAAGAATGTAGAACACAAAATGCATAAAGCTTTCTCTCAGCTCCAACATTGCAAATTAAGGCGTTGCTATGGTAACATCAAATGGAATGGGGGCACTCTTTGTAGTTGGTCGTCTGTTCACTTTCAATCTGTTAGACGTACGGTCCTCAGTGGCGGGAAATTTGAAAATCACTTTTATCTACATCATATTGTTTCATCTATAGAAACTTCGCATGTACTTTTATTCTATTTTCCTTACTTATCACTTTATATTTTTTAGCGTTTGATTTCTATTATTGATTGGAGTCTCATCTCATTATACGCATGTTTTTGCTAGGTGATGAACTTCTATTCACTCACGTATATCATCTCGCTTTTTCATGCATGGAATTCTGTTTAATTTCCAGATTATAGTGACGCTCGTTGCCTTCAAGATTATTAACCCTCGGATATATCTTTCTTTGCTTTTGCTGTGGTATCTTGAAGATACATTTTAACCTCTCAACCTTATTCTGAGCATTTATCGATAGCATGGTCATCCCATTCTTGAGTTCATTGACCCCCTGAATTCGATTTTCTGATTTTCTTTCCCTCAAGGTCCGTTCACACACATGACGCTATAAACCGCCTAAAGAATCTCAGTGGTAAAATAAAGATATTTTGCGTGTAAAGGAATAATATATGGACAAGAATAAAAGCAGCCGCGCGTAATAAATACTCCTAAACCCAAGTAAGTACTTATCTTGTGTTTATAAGATACATACAAGTGGATTACACTACGCTTATGTCATCTTGTTTTACTGCGATGGTTTTTGAGGTAGTTTATGGCATTGGGTGTGAACGAGCCTTCCTAAGTACAGCGCACCGTTTGCTTGAGAGCCATAATCACGCACGCTATATATGGCATTATAAACTGTACCTCTGCACTTTCTTTAATAAAATCTATGATATTTGTATATAAAAATGAATGATGTTTATGAGTTGTTCACACAGATGTGCGTTCACAAGCAAAGTCATAGCGAAAGTGCAATCTTTCCAGAGTTTGTCGTGCTTTGAAGTAAACCCAAAGAAGCGATATGCGCGCTAAACACGTCAGTGTGAACAACTCAATATTCCTGAGGTGAACGTGTGAAATCCACTAACCTATTTTATGAAGGATAATTTTTGGGAAACTTGCATGTAATGAACGATTATGCTCATTTCAAGGGGTTACCCATATTGGTTGTTGACTAAATGTCATCACTTTTAGTACATTTTATTATGTTGAGAGATTTTGGTGGTATTTGTATACTCTTTTCATACGTTCTTAGCAGTATCCGTTAAATCTCAGGAGTAGTATTATGTGATATTATGCATTATCATGAAAATAACACTCTTTTACAATGCATAATATCTACATTCAGTAGTTTCATTTGTCTGTTAGAATTCGATTTATTTCCTACAGCACACTCTAAATTAACCAATTAGAAAGTAATGTCAAGTCTTAAAAGTGATTACATTTTCTTTGCTACAGTATATAGCCTACGGTACTCTAACCAAAGTCATTGATCCGCACGCTTCTTAACAATCACACAAGCACTTAACATTCTGTGAATGATTATCATTTAATGTAACATATGATTGCTTAACAAAGACATGAAGTACGATTAATAAGTCTACTGGAAAATCTCATATCATTGCTGTGCTTACACTGAAAGTATTACCAGCACCAGAAGCGCTACTTGCTTCTTTTCATAGTCTGTGTTTGTTTGGCACCCATTCATTGATATAACAAGCCTTCGAGGCAATAAGAATGAAATTTTGTATGCATTTTGACTAACCAACCCAAGAGGTATAATCAATTTTTACCTTATTATACAATCGTCATTTCTTGTTGATCCGCAGGGACAGAAGACACTGACTCGGTCAGAATTTGAACGTGTCTTCAGCTACTACGACAAGGTAAGCTGTAGGATATGCAAACCTCGGGTTTTGATTACTGGTCATTGCTTTTTTAAAATCTTAAACCTTGCAAAGTTTGGGTGGAGTACGAGTTGGGTGATGGGTTTGCTCGTCAAGGCTCGTGGGAAGCTCTGGAATGGACCCAAGGTTGCGAAGCAGAGTTTGTAATAACTCATAGCATTGTCCCACATTGCTATTTTTGCGATTTATCTCGAGATTTTTCCACTTTTTTCCCCGAGCTGTGCTGAGCTCGTGCCCGAAACAGCTTTAACCCGGCACCCGACTCGGCACCGAACTCATCAAATAACGTGGCACCATGTAAAAGGGGGGATTAAAAACAACGTGGCACCATACTCGCAACCAGGGGCGTACGCAGGATTTTTTCAAGGGGGGGGGGTTTTAAAATATTTTGCTCCCGAAAATTTGAAAATCGCGCCGGCCGAAAAGTCGCTCAGTGGGGGGGGGGGGGGGGGGGGGGGGGGGGGGGGGGGGGGGGGGGGGGGGGGGTAAGCGGACACTTTTTTTTTTTTTTTTGGTCTCGAAATTTCATAATTTGACATTTTTTTTGTTGGGGGGGGGGGGTAAGGTCACCTTATTTAGGTTAGCCGTGGGTATAATTTTTTTTTTTTTTTTTTTTTTTTAATAATAAAAAAAAAAAAAAAAAAAAACCAAAGGGGGGGGGGGGGGGGGGGGGGTTTAGGTTTTTTTTTAGGGGGGTTTACATACATAAAAATTCCAAAGGGGGGGGGGGGTTTGAACCCCCAAAACACCCCCCCTGCGTACGCCCCTGCTCGCAACCCAACTCGTCAGCCCACTCGGCAGCCGACTTGGCAACCAACTTGGTACTCTAACCGGCACTCAACCCGGCACCAAACTCGGCGACAACTTGGCACCCAGCTTGGTACCTACTTGGCACCCAACATGGTACCAATCGCGGAATCCAACTTGACACTTAACCCGGTACCCTACTCGGCACCCAACCCTGTATCCTATCCTTGACACAAATTGGCACCTACACTATCATCCAACTTGTCAGCCAACTCGGCACCCAACTCGGCAGCCAACTCGTCAACCAACTCGGCACCCAACTTGGCACCCATCTTGGTACCCATCTCGGCACCAAATTGGCACCCAACTTCGTACCTATCTCGGCAACCAACTCGGCACCCACTTCGGCACCCGACTCGTAAGCCAACTCGGCAGCCAAACTCAGCACCCAACTTGGTAGGCTACCCATTATCTCACTCGGCACCCAACTCGGGACTTGCCCCAGGACCAAACTCGGTACCAACTTGGCACCCAAATTTGTACCAATCTCGGAATCCAACTTGACACTTAACCCGGTACCCTACTCGGCACCCAACTCTGTATCCTATCCGTGCCACGAATTGGCACCTACGCTATCATCCAACTCGGCACTTAACCCGGCACCCAACTCGGCACCAACTTGGCACCCAACTTGGTACCTATTTCGGCACCCACTCGGCACCCAACTCGGCACTTAACCCGGCACCCAACTTGGTACCCATCTCGGCACCGAACCCGGCACCATACTCGGCACCCATCTTTGTATCATATCCTTCACACAAATTGGCATCTACCCTATCATCCAACTCGGTTTCCGACTCGGCACCCAACTCGTCGGCCAACTTGGCAGTCAACTTGGCACCTCACTCGGCACCCAACTTTGTACCCTACCCGGCACCCAACCCGGCACCTAACTCGGCACCAACTTGGCACCTTACTTAGTACCCATCTCGGCCCCCACCTTGGCACCAAATTGGGACCAAATTGGGTACCCAACTCGGTACCCAACTCGGCACCCTCTTCGGCACCCTACTCGGCACCCAACTAGACAGCCAATCCGGTACACAACTTGGCATCCACCATTTCACCCAACTCGACACACAATGTGGCAACCGTTAACCTACACTAAGAAGTTTACATGTAGGCCTACACCTTGTAAAAAAAATAAATGTTAAAATCTAAACCTAAAACCCTAGCCTAGTCGATGTTATACATGTAGCTGCCCAAATAACTACAGTTCCACTCATTGCAAGAATGCTCCTGTTAATTGTGATTTGTGATAATAATGTAAAAAAAGACTTAATGTACAAACACATACTTTAATCATTAGTGACAATTTGTTTTGTTTTCACTTGACACTTCCTTTCCTTAGGACAAGAATGGTACAATCGAGGGTGACGAGCTGAATGGATTTCTTAAGGATCTCATGGAACACGAGGGCAATGAGGTAAGAACTCTCCCATTATCCTTCCTTCCGTGACACTTATTAACCTTAACATTTATTCTCCCCTATGTACGATGTCGTATTATTTTATAATAAAGTGTTGTCTGATTTATAGAGCAGTGTCAGTGTACATGTGTCAAGTAATTCTAACTGAGGGAAACGAATTCATATATTTTATTGTTTTAGAGCGAGTTTTTTTTCTCCCCTCTACAGCGGCCTTTTTTGTATCACAAAATGGTTTTAAAGAAAATTAAAGACCGCTGTATGCCTATTTACGACGCGTGACGTGATGAGAATTATGTGAAGGGATGTGTGTATGTTAAAAAAAAAAAAATTGCACAATTCTTGAAATGACCTGCAGGTGTCGTGCACAATGGGTACAGTTGTTTGCAATATTCCATGATTATTTCGCTTTTGCCAGTCTCCACCCGGGTGTAGTGAATGGGTACCTAGTCAGAATTTATTCCTTGAATGCTTTTAGTGCCTTAGGGCAGCTAGGCTAAAGCCAGCCTGAGGGTAATAATACTACTTTGTTAGCGCCTTCTGCATCCACTGGGATGGATACGTGTGCAATAGAAAATTAGCTGTTATTAACATTATATTTAACCAGTTATTATATATTATCACCGTCATTATTAATATTATTGTTATTATCGTTGTTATTATTATCATCATCATCATCATTTGTAGTAGAAAAAGTAATATCATTATTATTATTTCGTGAAATTTGTTATTTGAATGGTCTGTAACTTAAGTCATAACTATTTTAGTCCTTCATTTGAATAAGTGAAATTGGTATAATTATTATGAATTCCAAGTGACTATATCTTCCTAACATTGTTGAAGCAGTCAATGATTGAAATAGTAGTCTTGTAGCCCAAGTGTCCCCGTCTAACTCCTAACATATTCCTTTTATATTTTTCGAATCGTTTCTAACCCATTATAGGAGTTGAACATGACCGAGTTGGAGAAGTGTTGCGGAATGCTTCTTAAGGTCTGCGATAAGAACGGCGATGGAATCATCCAGAAAACCGAACTTGAAATGTTCATCCGCCCTAGTGACTGTCAAGAACCCCAAGAATGATGTCATACATGGGACAGATCACCTGACCCTGTCACGTGTCTGACTCGATGTTTTTAGATCAGGCGCATGCGCGAGGGCACCGGATATGAACAGGAGTGTCCGCGCTTGCGCACTAATTGTCGACGACGCGCATGCATGTTCATAACTTTGCTTTGTACTGCATTGCTTTTGAAACATGCATTATGGGTTTGGTGTCCATAGCATTTTTCGTTTACAGGGCTTATTAGAAAGCAGTAGTGAAAATTATGTATATAGTAGAAAACTTGAGGGAAAATATGTATCACTTTACTAGCACATGTACAAATATTTATATCAAAAACATTTATCATGATATATATATATATACTCAAACTATATGAGCACCTATTACGTCAGTTGGAAAATCATTACGACGACTGCAACATTTAGCAGTGCAAAATGGAGAGAGACGACACCCAAAAACTCTCAATGTAAAGATAGACGAAGCCTATATCATAGCAATTAGATTTAGAATATTATGTGGTGACAAGCCCAAAAAGCATTCATCGCATTTTCTGTGTCACAAATTTAACGTAGATGGTGTAGTTCATTTGAAAAGTATGTAAACATAACTATTTGAAGACTATGCATAAACGTGGTTGCATCTAAAAATGACGTAACATTGCTCGTGAACAAGTTTTCACGCAGGAAATAATTGTTAGTGTGGTGAGTTCATTTCTCATTTTCCTTGTCGATTTCATTTTTTATTTGGTAAGGAAGATTTTCCTTTTATTTAATTAGCAGAAGTTCTCGGTGTTTGAAGAGAGTAAGCGGACGATATCTGCTTTGTTACACCGTATTAGGAAGTGCTGGTACAATACTTTAAATCATAATTTTCTAGTATTGTTGATGTAGACGCCGTCGAGCGCTCGGTCGCACGAAGCCTTTCCAATAATTTGAAAGATAATCAAGCATTCTATGTTTTTTGTTGTGCAATTCATCAAGTGCTTTCATTTCATCTCAATTTGTACATAACAAAGCGTTAGGATCTTTTCCAGTCCATCTTGAACGTCGTTATGTAAATGCTAACATTACAACTTGCTTTGCGCAATAAAGCCGTACCCGCCTTAAAATGTTAAAAAGTAAGAGAATAATTCGTATTTGGTGTTAAAAATGGTCCTTTACTTGGTTTTTGATAGTCTGAACTCTGAAGAATAGGGGTCACATAAAATTGTATTTCAAGCATCTGTCATTCTACTAAAAAAAATCTACCTGCTCATGAACCGTGTCCTGTCCTTTTTCGACTTGTTAACAATGGAACAGTAAGATACAGCATTAATATTCGAGTATGTTAAGCGTAATTCATATCAAATTAACAAATAATATAATATCTGGACCTATCAAATGTATCTCAAAAAATAATGTGGTAATATTGTTGTCATTAACATTGGTGTACTGTTCTAATTCTTAACTGAAATATTATCCTTACCAATTTAACCCTGGATATGATATTCTACATTACCTTAAACTATTGAAGGGGAAGGAGACCCTCCAGCCGTACGAAACCCCCAAATTATATCGTATACATCTAAAAGTGCTGATATCATAATGATGCCTTTTTAATTCATAAAAAAGAGGGGAAATATGAATGTATTTATAAGGGCAGATTATATTAAACTTGGTTTTACTTAGTTGAATGATTTAAGGAGCACAAATCGCCCATCCGTACTTTATGAAATTACCGTAATTCTGTAATGAAATGAATAAACGAAATTAATCCAGTGAAATTAAACAAGGTGAAGACACTGATCTTTACGATTATTGTTTTCGTAGAGATCAGTGGATGGATAAAGAAGTAAATATTTGGCGTTTAATAAATCAGCGGAAAATTTAGTGGAAGTCTGAACTTGATTTAAAGTTAATGCGCTTTTTTTTCAATGAAAATACCGGCTTAAATGTTGAATATGTTAAACATACCATCCCGTGCAGAAGAGGCTCAAACGGATCCCCACCGATTCGGAAATAGCAGCCCTGGCTACTCAGATCATGAAATCTTGCGACAGTGATGGTGATGGCGTCCTCAGTGTTGACGAACTGCACAGGGTCATCTGCAGAACATGAAAGACGTAGAGGCCAGTATCGGGAGCCTCGTCGTTTGTACCAAAATCATTCCATTTTATAGTTGCACCAAAAAAAATTGTTTCATCATGATTAGTTCAGTATTATTTTGTTTAATTTATTTCCTTTATGACTTCTATGATTCCATCAAGAATAATAAGTTTCTTAAAGTAAAGTAATTGAATACCCCATAAGTTTTTGCATGAATTATTTTTTAAAAATAAAATGAATTCACAAGTATTGGCAACTCAGAAATATGATTATTCAACAATTTGTAAACAGGTGTTCTCATTGTTGCTTACAAATCAGAAATTTCCCTTCATCTCAATGTTTAAAAAATTTGTCAAACAATGATGTATAAGTCTCTGAAATGCTGCTTAGTACTTTGTAATCTTTTCGTTGAGGTTCTTTTTTTTTTTTTTTTTTTTTAGGTTTTAGATATTTAAATTTTGATGTGGATATTGTTCCTTTTTATCACAAATTTCAATGTTTTCAATATATTCATTGTTTATATGTACGAAATATGATATTGTCTTTACGAAATAAGCATTTATTTGTCATTCCTCATTCAGGTTCGGAATGTTATGTTGTCTTTTAAGGTTTGGTCATCGAGACACCGTATTTTTTATAATTTTGTTTTCTTTTTTCTGGGAAAATTGTAGCTATAGGGATCATTTGTGTAATTTGTTTACGTAAGTATGAGTGAAATAGAACTCACAATTCATTGCACTGTTCCATTTCACTTGTTTCTACAAAGTTGTTTTCTTTTGCAGGTTCTGACAGTTAGTTTCTTATAACACGTTAAGTTTTATAATTTTCATTTCTCGTCAGTTTTTGTCCCACTCAGAATGATAGGGATAAAGAAGCAGAAACAGGAATGATTATCTTGTAGGTGAATATTGTTAAGATAGTGATTCTCGTTGTTGACTTGTTGATGCTTGGGCTGGGTGAACGCGACACATAAGAAACGACCGCTGACTACTATTTAAACACCATTTATGGCAGATTCATATCTATTTTCAGGAAACACTGATAATACCAACAAAAATCAACAATAGTTCTAACAATATATCAATTAATGGCATCAAAACCAACTTCGGTTTTTCTTTACCCATTCTGAAAAATTGTTTATGATACGAACAATTCTAAAACAGGCCCATTCCATACTTGCGCGCTACTCTTCACATTTATGATAAACGAGGGGGTTGAAAGTTTAAGCCGGATTCACTTTTAGTACTTGGATAGGGATGGGTTCAACTTAGACAGTGTGGACTGTCATGAAAGTAGTTTTATTGTAAAGAAGGAACTCGAAGATTTTGCACAAAAATTCATTCACGTAGTTAGAGCCTTGGTTGGGAGTGAATCCTTTCTTTTTTGTTTAAATTTAAAAAGCGCTTTCTCATTTACCGATTTTGATATTTGATTGTTTTTCTCTCTTATCTTACTCATTGTAGAATGATGACATTATTTTGCTGAAAGTTATTGTACAAGGTCTATTACTCAACATATAATATCGATGTTTACTATAGAGGGTTGCGTGAGAATCGTCTGATGATATTTACAGAGTTGGATATTGATATTGGATTTTATTAAACTGAAAGCTCGAAATATTAAACTATGTGTTTCAATATTTGTGTATATTTTTCCCCGTGTTATTTGTCGTACTGTTGTATGGTATAAACGAGATGTGATATGACATTAATGTGTGCCTGTAATTTTTTCTTTTGAATGAAGGGAAAATTGACGTAAACGTGATTTAAAAGGATTGTAGTTTCTTCAAAGGAGATGACAATTTCTTACGTTTTATGAGAAATGAAATTTCGCGTTCTTTATTCCATAAAACGACTGTCACAGCCCTGCAATATTCAAGAACTTGCATTGCTAATGTATCTTTCAAGAGTTGGACTGTTAATATTCGTCAAGAGTTTAATAGCAATGTGAACTAGAATTAACAAAAACATTATTCTGAAACCTATTTATATTCATAAGATGATGATGATGTTGATGACTGTGATTTTAATTAAAAGGCTAATAATGGTGGTAATATAATGTAGATGACAATGATGATGATAACAAAGATGATGATGGTGGTGATTATGATAATAATGACGATGATGATAATGAAGATGATGATGATGATGATTATGATGATAATGAAGTTATATTTCACTATTTGTTTACAATAATAATTCATTAATGTCATCTCAGTTCAAGAGAAAATGATAAACCATCCTTTTTCTGTCATTCTGAAGAAGAAAAGAATTCTTCAAATTTTGCTCTCCACCCCAATCAATAATTTTCACTATACATTAATGGACCTGTACATTTGATACCAGGGACACAATTACCTTCACAACGAGAGCCCCGGTAGGGTTATAGGGTAATGGCGTGTACAAGAGCTCTTTCATGAAGATAAAAGAGAATGAATGGGAAAGAAGGGGAAACTGAGACATGTTTTCTTTAAAAAAAAAACAGAAGATGAAAGAGAAGGAAAAAAAAATGAGAAAAACTTGAGAGAAAGTGAATGATAGAGAGAGAGATATATGTATACATATAGAGAGAGAGAGAGAGAGAGAGAAAGAGAGAGAGAAGGAGAGAGAGAAAGAGAGAGAGAGAGAGAGAGAGAGAGAGAGAGAGAGAGAGAGAGAGAGAGAGAGGGCCGGAGAGAATGTGCGTGTGAGACTAAGGAGAAAGAAAAGGACAAGAGGGGAAAAGGGGGAAATGAAAACAAGGAGAACAATGCAAATAGATGAAATATGAGGAAGAAAAGGACACTGTACATATAGCTGGTTCCTAAATCTTTTTTTTTGTTTTGTGTGTGTGTATTCCTTTAAATGCTCAACACTCAATAAAGGGCAATGAATCAACCAGTCGCTGTTTATATTCTGGGATTTAAGTTGGCTACTATATATTATAGGACCTATATGTGGCAACTTGCTTTGCAAGGTTTTTTAAATATGGGCTCAATGTTAAGCCTAATTGTCAACTCCTGTATGGAGGAAAAAATACAATATCTTAAACTGGGATATGAACATTAGGGTTTGAATACTCATACCAACCTCCCCTCCCCGTCACTGCAACACTGCAACACCACGTCTATTCGACTGTTCCCAGGTGTTTTTTCATACCTGGTAGTGTTGTCAAAATGTTGTGTTTGACCTCTTTGACATTTGCCATGTCAACGTCGAGCGTCAGGTACCCCTTGCCAAGTTCATGTTCTGCCTTCTGCCATTGTGAAACACGCGCCTTATCGATCTTCTCCACGTTTCTTTTCTCCTTACGTGTTTCGAGTATTGTCATTCATCCTTATCTCGCTTAGAAGAAGAAAAAAACAAATCGAAGCAACGTGTTTGTTTTCTTTCATGACTTTTGCATAATGGATTCGCACCCTTTTATTCTTGTAAACGAATCGATATTGAGAGTGACATGAATCGTTGAGACGGCACAGTCAGGCGATGGAGGTGGAATGGAGACGGTTATGTCTAAAATGGAGCGGAACGCTTAGGTTGTGATGGAGGCAGGGAATATACCTTGATTTACCGTCGTAAATAGATTTATCTTTTACTGTGTGCAATATCAAGTGACATGTCGAACAAGGGGGAAGGGTAAGTAATAGTCGAGATTTATTAAGACTTTTTTTAAAATCACACTTTCCTTTTTTTATTTGTGTACATCGATGTTTCCTCCTCACTATAGTCCCATGTTCCTCCATATTCACTATTCGCTACGCATACTTTGACTTCACTTTCCCAATCTCATACGATTCATTTCTCTTTCAATTCATTTTGCCAACGAGCCTGTAACGATGACATTCGTAGAATAGCAAGAAACAATTAACCTGTTATAATTAATCTTAATATCTGGGTGAGTTATGGGTAAACATCATACTTCGCGTTTTCGAATTCTGCAAAGAGTACAAGAGCTTATAGTTCGCTATTGGTTAAAAATAGAGTCGAGGTATCTTATATAGTATATTTTGATGGAAAAATTGCACTCCCACTAGAAATAAATGTGTCAAGTATTATTGCTCGCTCGCTTCGCTTCGTTTCCTCTAAAACTTTAGAAAACCGGCTAGAAAGTTGATAAGTATTAGTTGCAAGTGACTTCAGCTCCACGGCCAAATAGGCTATGAAATAAAGCATTGGTATTTGATATAAATCCTATTATGTGTTTTGAAAAAGGAGAAAAACAAGAAAAAGTTCTCAAAAACATATTACTTGAGAAACAAAGGAGAACGTTCGTACAATCATGATCACTGGCGTACTGGTGGGGGGGGGGGGCTTGGGGGCGCCAGCCCCCCAAATAAGATTAAACCATGACTTTTATTCAATTCCA
This sequence comes from Strongylocentrotus droebachiensis, assembly GCA_035222895.1. Lineage (NCBI taxonomy): Eukaryota > Metazoa > Echinodermata > Echinoidea > Camarodonta > Strongylocentrotidae > Strongylocentrotus > Strongylocentrotus droebachiensis. The sequence continues at coordinate 74,169 of JAVYIG010001869.1, forward strand.
TACAAGTGATTTATAAATCGGGATATCACATGATTTCCAACAAAAATATGCGCGTTTCTCCATTTCTCTTCCAAACTGACAAATCCCCCAAAAGCCAGGAAGAGCATATTTTTTTTTTAGTCACTACTGGGCCTTAGTGGCCACTAACAGTGACACTATAGTAGATAATTCCTTTCCAGAAGCTACAGCGACAAACACTGCCGGGAGATAACATGCTACCCACTACTCGGGCTGTGCATGCACAGATTTGCGAACGAACGTACACGAACATCATGTAACACTGCCCGTGTACCATTAAAGGGCTTATAGTGGGGTATTGATTTTTTTCCATCAAAATTGAGATTGTTATCTTAAAAGGATCCATGGATTCTAAGCTTTAATAAAGAAATTGCATACATTGTAGGGGTGGGGGGAGCTATTAAATGGACAAATTCAGGATTTCGTTATCAATGTTGTCAATTTTTGGGGCCGAAAGTGATCATTTTCTGGCTAAGATTGGAGATTGTACTTTTCATAAATAGTTCCCCCCCCCCCCGACAGCAAAAAAAGAAAAAGAAAAGCAAAAGAAAAAGAATTCAGACAAGGATTAAGAAAAATAATTTAATAAAACGTCAAAGTCCGCGCTTCAGGGGGAAAACTGAATTCAGACATGGATTAAAAGTAGAGAACAGTACAACGAATCGTCTTCTTTCTCTAATAATTTAATGAAACGTCAAAGCTTTTGCGCTTCGCGTGGGAGGTGGGGGAAACTGAATTCAGACAGGGATTAAGAGTCGAGTACGGTACAACGAAACGTCATCTTTCTCTAATAATTTGATAAATAGTCAAAGCTTCCGCTTCGCGGGGCAGGGAGGAAACTGAATTTAGACAAGAATTAAGAGTCGAAAATAGTACGACGAATCGTCTTCTTTCTCTAATAATTTAATGAAACGTCGAAGCTTCCGCGCTTTTCGCGGGATGGGGGAAACTACATTCAGATAAGGATTAAAAGTCGAAAACAGTACAGCGAATCGTCTACTTTCTCTAATGATTTAATAAAACGTCAAAGCTTCCGCACTTTGCGCGGGAAAGGGGGGGGGAACTGAATTCAGATTAGGATTAAGAGTCGAGAACGTTACAACGATTCGTCTTCTTTCTCTAATAATTTAATGAATCGTTAAAAGCTTCCGCGCTTCGGGCGGGAGGGGGGTAACTGAATTCAGACAAGGACACGATACAACGAATCGTCTTCTTTCTCTAATTACTAATCAAGTGTCACAGCTCCCACGCTTTGCGCGGGAGGGAAAAACTGAAAAATAAATTGGTTCCTGGCCCCGGGTTTATAGGGTTTAATTTGTAGACATTGGGACATTGGCATTACAATATTTGTCGGTAATTGGTGGCCAGTTTTGTCGGTAATCGGGGGTCCCTACACTACCCCCTCCCCCACTGAACAAGGTCTAGCGACGCCCATGATAACAAAGCAGTTTTACTTCATAATTACCTCAGGAAGTGCCTGAAAATGCATCTAATGTGGTTCTAAAGTTGCAAACGCTTCCTTCTCTGGGAGGACCCCCTCCCAGAGAAGGAAGCGTTTGCAACCCAGGCCCACCCCCGCTTGGTCGCTCCGCTCCCACGCCGCTAAAGCCTCGTTCTGTCGCTTCATCGTTTTACATGATTATATTTCACCCCATGCCATTTTGTGCCCCCCCTCCCGGTAAGAAATTCCTGGATCCGCCACTGAAGCCCATACCCCTTGAGTTTCGGGGACTCCGCGCCTTGACCCCCGCCGGGGCTTTGACCCTAGACCCCATTTTGAAAAACGTGGGGTGATGCGGATTTTTTTTTTGTCAGCCCCCCCAAACGTTTTTGCTCATTACGCCACTGATCATGATGAATAGTTTAGGAATGTAATAATTGTTAAAAGCGCTTGGCGGCGACAAAAGATTGGTGCACATTCATATGACTAGTCCCGTGTTGCTGTAACCGTCTACACAAGATTTTTAAAAAATGTATAACTTACAACATATTCTTCTATCCGTGAAAAAGAACAGACATCCATCATTAATTTTAACTCCAACAAAATGTTAAGCCTACACTACTTCAAACGTGTATCAATATGATTATCCCCTGGCCAATCACCCCCTGAAAAATTGCCCCCCGAAAAAAGTATCCCAAAGACAATAACCCCTCGGAAAATTACCCCCCAAGGGCAACCACCCCGAGGACAATTACCCCCTACCCCGGAAAATTACCCTCTAGGACAATAACTCCTCGACGATTACCCCCTTTTCATTAAAGGGGGAGTCACCCTGATAATAAGTTGTTTTTATTTTATTTCGCGGGGTAATTGTCGGCGGGGAGGGGGGGGGGGGGTAGTTATCCTTGGGGGGATTTTCAGGCGGGTAATTGTCCGGTAATTGTCCTTGGGGGTTATTGTCTCGTTTGTAATTTTACCAGGGTGATAATCCCGGGGATAATGTCCCACAGAACACTTTGGTGGCCAGCTCGAACCAATCATATAAATTTCTACTTGTCTTTTGTGCGATTGGATTTTGTGATAAAATGATCAGGAAATGCCAACAATAATTATTATGGGCAATTGAATGGCAATTTTAGTTGTAAATAATATTTTACAACATATTAGGTCCATATAAAAGAAAACAGCCGTGATGGAGGCGACATAGCGCCATCTCCGTCAGTGCCCAGAACAGATTATGTGTATACCAGAGTGAAGTCTCGGTGAATCAAAAAGTTTCCAACACAGGGCGGAGCCGGCCTAATGGGCCTATGCCCTTCCCTAATTTGCAGGGCCAGAAAGATATAAAGTAGTTTAAAGAAAACATAACAACCATAATGTTAGCATAGTAGTAAAGTTAGAGCAAATACTTTGTCAGCCTGCGCTAATGGAGAATGGATTTAATATTTATATTCGATGTTCTTAGCGCGCATACCCCCACAACTCGTAGTATAGCGCTTTAGTCCTGCCTTCGGCGTCTCGATCACCCGCCCTCCATCCATGTTATGGAAACGCCATTAAATATTCTGTCCATTAAAAGATTATTACAATTTGAATATAGATACGTAAAGTTAGCAAAGAAATGTTCGAAAAGGGGGACAAGATATACCTTCTTCTTGCTCCTCTTGGTCCATCAGTCATATATATTTCCTGTCCAACTTCAACTTATAGCTGATAAGTTGCTATAGAAACAAACAAATATTTGACTGGTTTTAAGAATGCCTAGCAATCAAACAAAATAATTAAGAGGTGATGGCCGCCGATCTTCCTAATTTCCTCCATGAGTACCGAGCAACAGCCAGCCAGCCACAACCTCAAGTGCTATTAAAGGTCCACCTAGCTGTTTGATGATAATCCAGGAATATTGACATAACGGTCACATTGGTAATTGGTCGAGCCTGGTCTAGCCAAGTAGCCATGCAAACAAGTTATCGAAGCGAAAATACAACATCAAAACTAATGTTGTAATGTATATATATTTAATCATAACATATGGAAATTAAACCATTATTAAGTATGAAAAGGAGACATATACTTGTAGCCAGTTCTGTGCAGTTTAGCATAGCACGGTTGCAGTCGAAGGGTTGTTACGTCATTCACCATTGCAACCACTTCAATCAAAATAATGTAAGTTTTATTTATGGGAACCTATAATCTACAGGCTGAGCTTTTCAGTATATTCCTCACATTTCACCCTGTATAACCTACTATTCAATACAATTATTGTCGACGTCTTTTCAAAGAATTGATTATGTGACACTTTTAGTATATTTCATATTATGTTTTAATTTTGTCAATTATGTGAATTCTTTTTTGTGAAATGTGAAACAAAATAAACCTGAAACTTGAAGAGTGAGGGTGGGGGAGTTGAACTAGTAATAAGTTGAGCACTTAGTGATTTTGCCTTTTCCTCATCTTCTCTTTTTATAATTTATTCAGTAAAACATTTGTTGGTCACTTGGTTCTAGTGGCAAGAGAGGAAACTTTCTCATGAAAATTGCTTCACCCTCCACCCCCACGGTGGAATCTGAGAAGATTTTTTCCTTCTCAGATATTTTGGACACATCTTTGACCCCTTTCCGGTTTAAACATATTTAAAAAAAATATATCAGCCAATGCGCCCAATCTTATATGAAACCTATCTCTCGGTTTATATCCGACCTTTACTTTTATGATAGATTAAGTTCCGTCGTTATAGTTGCTGAATTTGTCTCGGACCGCAGTTTTACGCTCTTGCACCACATTGACGTCACTCACCCATTCATATCCAAAATCAATACGTTTATTGATTTGAAAGAGCCGACGTAAAAGGATTATCTCACCCCTTCTTAAGGTTGGCCACATTCTCAAGTACCCCCTGTTAATGAACTACAATTGTTTTGATCCACACAAAAAATAATGATAAATTGCATGTCAAAAAGAGCCCTGGAATGACAATTCCCATAGTTCTTTTTTATTTTATTTCCCCTCATCTTTTTCCATATATTATATACTGTTGAATTTCCTTCCTCCCCTCTTTCTTTCTTGCTTCTTTATATCTGTTATCGATTTCTTTTTTGTCTGCTTTTGTCGGAATGTTGTGGTCGCGCACTGTGACGTGATGTAGTGTAAAGTTCGAAATGTAATTGTAATATATTAGCTTGTCATCCTTCCAACGTATCTCCCCCAGAAATATAAACTTCACACAGGGGAGGTGTGAGAGCTCATAGAAAGCAGATTTGTCTTTGTGTTTGTCATGATACTTCACTTTTAATGTACATCAACATTTATACAAAATCGTATGGAAACATATACAAATAAAATGGATAATATATCAGCTAAATTATTAAATTAGCAGTGATCGAAATCATAGAATTACATAGACAGATAAAGTTTGACACCAAATAATTGTTTAGGTCGCCTATTACTTCGTCATAATCTACTAAAATTTACACGTTCAGTGATCCGGGTACATACCCAAATTCCCCCCCTGAATTACCGGTATTATTTTCTTTTTTCTTCCTCTTTATTTATCCCGCTATGACAAGAAGCCAACACTTGTTACTCGTTGCCTACAACAAGTTACGTAATTCATTTATCTCTCCAACGTCCAAAGCAATAATCACCTGTTGTCCCATTGTACCGCGGATCCGCATATTATTGGACGAGGCCACTGTATAAAGGGGGTACTTTAAACAATGATTTCAAATTATTTTTGTATTCATTCATTACATAATTTTTTTATTTACAATCATCTGATTAAATTATATTTTTAAAAGTCATATAAAATTATTATAGGTAATTAATGAACGAATAAAAAGTTAATTTGCAAAGTAATTACAAAAATACCCCATTTGTATTTGCATGGGGCGATAGAGTTACGTCAATTATCACCCAGTTGCCTTGGTGCGCACACGCTCCATACCCGTAGACTATGCACCGGAGGTTTCTCTTTCACGTAGAAAATCTGTACTAAATACATATTACATTGGGCATGTGTGTTGCGCCGTAGAGTTGGATATCATAACGTAAATGGAGGGGAGATAACCAGAGCATTATAAGTGGTTTTGTCATCATATTTTGTGAACTGTGGTGAACTTTCTTTGGAATATATATACACTGGTTATCATAAATTGAAATAACGTCAGACCGATAGAGCTCGAAAGGCCACGATGTCGGGAGGAGGAGAATCGTAAGTGTAAAAATCAACATAATCATCTGATCATGCTGTAATTAAACTTGGGTGTTGATGGAAGGGAGAGACAGTCGGTGCGGGGAGCTGAGCTGAGCGGTAAAAAGAGATCGAGATAGACATGATAGAGGGACAGAAAGATGTAGAGAAATAGGGAGAATTGATAACAACATTTTCAATATGATCTGCCAAATGAGAGGATAATTTAAACAACATTGCATTGCTAGAGAGTAATTCTGTATTTTGCATGATTTTGAAGAAGAGTTGATTGGGATAAGCAAAACTTTAAAAAGATTATTTCAACCTAGGTCTACATAAATATATCCTTACATTATATCATGAATACAAAAAAAGAGTGGTTTAAATTCATTACTTGTAGAGCTTTTTACTTGTACTGTACACTCTGCACTCTGCACTTGACAAGCACAAGGTCAAGGTACGATAATACGCCAACGGCGGTCTGTACTATACTGGAAGAAGAAGAAGAAGAGTCGGGGGGGGGGGGGGGACCATTCATTTTGTACTCATTTATTGATAATTCCCGCCAGCGGGCAGTCGTCAATGAACTACAGAGTCTGTATGTAAGATGTGTTTTTAATTAAAAAAATGTCCATGCCTCTTATTTCCCCCAGTACATTTATATTTCAGATTGATAATTTGTCACAATATTTAATGTGAATCATATTATGCATTGTTAATAATATTTTTCTCTCTTTTTTGTGTATTACAGAGTCAAAGTAGCCGTGAGGGTACGACCTTTCAACTCAAGGTATGGAATTTTATACTTTTCTCAGTTTTCTGGGGGTCGTTTCTCAGAACTGTCGTAAATCTAGCTTCTTGGACATCCTAAAGCATCATTTGTAACATTTCTCTGAGATCCCCATGAACTTGGACTAAAAATGGTTAAAAAAAAACGGCACCTGGATCTGTAACATATCATTTTTGAGATCAGAATCCAAATAATCAATGAGTTTGTCATGGGGAAATTAATTATACACAGGAACAGAATAAGAAAATAATTTGGTGAAGAAAAGAGAGAGAGAGAGAGCAACTGGTGCAAGAAGATTTCTCTTTTATAATAAATACAAAAAACAGCTCCAGGGATGTGATTAAAAATCATACTTTTCTAAACTGCAGGACATAATGTGGGGCAAGCATAAATTCCCTACAAAGTTCTGACTGTTTCATTCGCAGGGTTTGTTAACATTTGGTATTGTTTTATCCAAATGCCATTGATCTAACTTATTTAAATGAGCAAAAAGAATTGCATTTGTTTTGCATGCCAGTTTCAGGCGCGGATCCAGGAATTTCTTGCCGGGGGGGGAAAGAGAACATATATATATTTTTTTTAGTCCCGAAAAAATCGCAACGACTCAGCCAGCCGCTGAATAAGCGGGGGGGGGGGGGGGGGGGGGGGGGGGGGGGGGGGTAAGCGGACACTTTTTAAATTTTTTTTAGTCCCCAAAAAATCGCAACGACTCAGCCGGCCGCTGAATAAGCGGGGGTGGGGTGGTAAGAGGACACTTTTTTTTTGTTTTGGTCACGAAATTTTTTGATTTGACATTTTGCTTCGTTGGGGGGGGGGGGGGGGGGTAAGGTCACCTTTTTAGGTCAGCCATTGGCAATTTTTTTTTTTTTTTTTAATAAAAAAAAAGAAAAAAAAAGAAGTATATTTTGGGCGAATTGAGGGCTGATTTTAACATATTTTTTTTGGCCGGGGGAGGCACGTGCCCCCTGTGCCCCCCCCTGGATCCGCCACTGAGTTTAATTTTGGCTGTATTGTGTGATCTATGGTCGGAGAGACTTGATTAGTGGTCTCCAACTCTCCATCTCTTCATTTGCATGAAATGAATTTTTAAAAATTGGAATTTGTTGCATTTTGTTTTCAGGGAAAAAGAAAGGGGGGCAAAATGTTGTGTGGAGATGTCTGGCGCCACCACCAAGATGTTCAATCCTGAAGCCCCAAGTAAGTATAGTTCAGATTACAATTAAAGAATAAAAGTGAAGAGATAATTGGGATTAATCTTTAAGTTTATCCAAGAATCCAAGATGATTTCTTTTGTAGTTCCAACTATAGGGGAATTACAGACAGGGTAGTGCACTATACAGTGCGTCCCAGAAAAAACGAAACCGAGAAGTATCGATGTTCTATCATAACTTAATCACAACTATAATTTATGAATGATACATATTTGGAAAGCTTAGAGTCTCCTCTTTCATTTGATGCTACTCAGATAATGCATATTTCACGCATGAGTGATTAAAATTAATTTGAAGGAAGGAAACCAAAAAGACATTTGGCGGGCGGTATCTGAATTTCGAAGAAAAATTCACATTTCTAGAAAGTTAAGTTTCTGCCCTTTCATATGACACCTCAATCAGGAAAAATGAGCGAGGAATGACAAAGTTCTGTTTGTTTAAAGTAGTGCTTGCATTTCCATAATTTTATTAAACGAATTCGTTTTCACTGGCGGCCTGCCGTATCAATAAACGAAATTAACAAAAGACCTAACTCCGTTTCGTTGACAATCAGCCGTAGACGAGAGTCTTCATGCGTGGCTGATTGTCAACGAAACGGAGTTAAGTCTTTTGTCAAATCTGCTCTTTGCTACGGCAGGCACCCAGTGAAAACGAATTCGTTTGTTAAAATTATGAAAATGTAAAGGCTACTTTAAACAAACAGAACTTTGTTATTTCTGGCTCATTTTTCTTGATTGAGGTATCATATGAAAGAGCAGAAAATGAACTTTCTAGAAATATAAATTTTTCTTTGAAATTCAGATACCGCCCGCCAAATTACTTTTTGGTTTCCTTCCTTCAAATTGCTTTTAATCACTCATGCATGAAATATGCATCACGTGAGTAGCATCAACTGAAAGAGGAGACTCTGAGCTTTCCAAATATGTATCATTCATTAATTATGGTTGTGATTAAGTTATGATAAAACATTGATACTTCTCGGTTTCGTTTTTTCTGGGACGCACTGTACAGCTCTGGCTACCATTGACAACAACACAAAAGGAGAAGAAAGAAGTGAACTTTCACAGTCATTAGCCTACATGTGCTAATGTGTGAACAGAGGGATGTTGGGACATTAAATGGTCAAAGTCCTACACAAAAAATAAGGTCTTGGTGCTGCTATATAGATTTTGCTATATTTTTGTCAGAAATCGCTTTGTTTCATGTTTTCATCTGTGCACTGTGTCACAATAACCTGAAAGACCTACCAGCCACCTTGTTTGCTTAAGAATTTTCCATTCGTAATGTTTAATGAATTTCTCATTTTTTTAATGGATATATATTAACGTCACTGACTTGTGATAACTATTTTGTCACTGATGTTCTTATGCTTAATAAGCTTTTCATGAGTTTCTTTTTAACCTGTCCCTTTTTAAAATTTCTTTGCAAAATATTAATTTTCTTTCTTTCTTCATTTGTGTTTCTATCTTTGCAGAGGATGAACCCAGATCTGTAAGTACATTCTTTTTATTGAATTGTTTGAGTTATTCATACTTATGCATCATATCCTTATTTAAATCATTTCCTAGACCAATTCATAGTTTTAATATAGTGTAATGAATTAAGGCAATCAAAATTACATATTGTATTAAGATATATTGGATTGCATACATGTAGCCTAAAATGCAAATTTAGTTCAGTTTCATGAACGATTTGTAGTTCAGGTTATGAATTATGGATATTTTAAAATCAAAGTTTTAGGTTTGTCGCTTGCATGGCTGTCATCTTGACATCTCCAGTACTAAATTATGTCATTTGAATTAGGGGGTAATAGGGGAACCTAAAATCATATACATTCTTGGAAAGAACTTTAATCGAGTGGTACAAGTTATCTCAACTTATCCCTCTTCCAGGATGTGTACTGAAGATTGTAATCCTGAAAATATTTGGACTTTGTTTGGTGGTTTTAGTGCACAGAGCACTGTCAGTCAGCAAGATCTTGCCTGTCAAATATTGATACTGAATCTATAAATTGAAGGTGTTTTGTCAGTTCCGGCGATTGAAACAGACACCTTGATATGGATTTTGTCCATTAGTACCTATTGATCATGTAACAGAAGTCTAGGACATTTCATGAAGTAATTAATATGTATATTTGCAAATAGTCCTTGTGTCAAGTAAATTTGATATATTTGACTGATCAGATCATGATCCTCTCAATCAGACAGACACCCAAGCATATATATTTTTCACATAAGGTTGTTTTGACAATGTTGTAACATTTATCATAATTTAGACATCAAAGCCCATGTTTATTCATTTTTAGAAAAGATTTTGCACTTTGTTCAAGTACTAAAGTGAGAGCAAACAAACAGTAAAACAAATTTATTCCTAGTTACAGAGTAAACATTGGATTGAAATGAGAAGCGGTCACTTTGATATGGACTGACATTGACAGGTCAGACTAATTAAATATTTTAGGAGATAATTTTTTGATAAAAATTTAATTGTTTTTTAAAAAGATTTTATCATTTTGTTTTGTTTTGTTTTATTTTCTTTTTACAGTTCACATTTGATCACTCATATTGGTAAGTGATATTTATACATTTTTAGATTGATACAAAAGTGACCTTGTGTCGTTGAATCTTTTCCAAAGGGTACATTACTGGAAATTCATGTAATTCATCATTTTATCTGTTACTTCTTTTACAAGGTTAAATCCATTGTGATGTAATTGATAATAACTGAATGTTTGTTAAAGTTCACATTATATGAAATAATGACATACATGTAGTTGTCTGTTTTTCTAACTGTTAATCAAGATACAAGGTTATATTTGAATCAATCATTTTGTAATTGTCTATTGTTTCACAAGATTATGTTACATGATTTGATTGAAGAATTGATCATTTTCTTTTTAATTGTTCAGTTTTTGTCAAGGTCATATCTGGTGAATTATAATTTAATTCAATTATAGGGGAAAATTGATTATAACAATTAAAAATAAAACATTGAATATGAAAATGTTGTTACAAGATGATTTGTACGAGTATGATCTGTATCTTCCTGAAAATTATCACTGTCTTACAGTATTAGAGGATATGCTGTATCATCATTTGGTCACTTTATTACAACTTTATTTTGATAATTTATCTTCTTTAAATGTATAGATATTTAGGAGAACTGACACATAAATATCATGAACATAATACTACTAGAACAGTTCTTATATAGCGTATTATACCTAAGCTGTAAAATCTCCCAAAGCATTTAGGAAAAAAGTAAGAAAGAAGTGAAACAAATAGATAAACTGCAGTATAAATATTAAATATCAATCAATCAAATAAATATGTTTTAAAAGCACTGTGAATTGTTGAACAGTCTTAGCTTGCCTTACACGATGAGAGATACTATATTCCAAAGCTCAGGGGCAGCATGCTCAAAACCGTGTATCAGTTATCATTATTGTCTGTTGGGAGCGAGAAGGGCATAAAATCATTTACTTTAACGAGGAGTTAGTACCCCTCCTGGCTCCCGATGACAAACTATGATAGTAATATATTTTTGCAGATGATATTACCCCATTTAATATGTATAAGCTGAGTCGAGACAACCTTCATCTTTCTAGGGAGTCGGCAGGGACCTGTAAAATATAGATTTGCATGGGTACCAATTATTAATATTTTCCTGTTGCTAGGACAATTAATGATTGTATTCATAATCAATTGTTCATTTTTCCCTTGGCAATTGATCCTAATCACCCATGAGAATAGCGATGGAGTAATAATAGCCGTTCAGACTATAGTCACTATAAGGATTCATACAAAACTCTTTTAAAGTGGGACTGCACTTCCTGTAGCTACTTGCGCCCTCTATACAGTCAACAATGCCTAAGCGGTACCCATTGATCCCCCATGGTCCCCTTTTTCTTACATTAATTGAGAGTCAATTTAAGGAGATCGATAACCACCAGCCAGTGACCACGCAGGGAGGTCTAATCCCTCCTGGCCAAACTAGTGCAGATAGGCTTTAATGAAACATATCATTGTATAGTGAAAGGGGCATAGAGACTAGAAAGAATGTTGTATAAGGAAAAGTGGTATCAAGAAACTAGTTTCTAAGAGGTCAGTGGACGTGATTGGTGTCCAATCACCAGTGCGCACCCTTGATAAGCCATGTCCAGTTTAATGTTTTTTATATGAAAGAACATCCAGACTAGAACTTGACCCTGATCCATTATTGAGTTTCCTTTCAAAAGGATACTCAAACATGCATACCGGTATTGCTATATGACGTTTCGTAATATAGCGTTTCTTTAATATATGCCATTCAGACTAGAAAAAGGATAATTAATGATCGTATCTAGCTATACCATGAATTCTGGTTATCTGAACTGGGATCTGTGGGACCATTACAGTGGCATCATAATTTTATTATTCATTTGATAATGCACGAGTTGAAATGCACGATAGGGGCCCTAATCTATTTAGGTCATGTTGATGTAATGTTCTCAGTGACCTTCAATATTTCCCTCAGTAAATAATGAAAATCATGATTGGAATAGGATCACAGAAATATTCTTACTTTCTTCTATATCCCATTCCCATACTTTTTTGAAAATTAGTCTAAATTTCTATATGAAAATGGAAAATACAAATAGAAAATTAAAAGAGAGGGAAGCATGTGATGGTATCATGTATCAAAGATAACACTCAATGACGTATTGATTCATTTGTTTAATCTATGTGATCTTAGCCAAACAAATAATATGTTTACTTTAAATCTTCAACTGAATCTACAAGACTGTTCAGTTTTTAAGGAGGAAGATAAGTGATGGTGCAATTTTTTTGTAAAATCATTTATTTGTTCATGTAGTCCCAGATAGAATGATAAATATGAATGGCTCTAAGTCACATTATTTTTGGACCAGTTATAAACTTTCTATTAATATATTGATACTCTATTAACATGTAGGTCTTGAAAATTTACAACTTTATTGAGAAGTATCAAATTTACAAGGCCTTTTTAAGGGGTTCAGTAAGTGAGACCCTATCCAACTGGTCTTCCTCACTTGTGGGATGTAGACTGCAATGGTCATATAAAGGATAATAACATGTGGTTCTATTAAAGAGAAATTGGATACTGTAAATGGAGATGATGAGTTATGATGATCTAGTAGGCATAGAGTTAATAACTGTTAATTGCTAATTAGCATTAGCATGATTAGATAATGAAATGTACTGTACGGTCCCATATATTTGTTTTAAGATATTATCACTGCATGTGAACCCCTTGCATTGATTCTGTGATAAATTATTTGACCATTTAATATCCAATGCACAATGGATGGCATGTGATTGGCACATTCAGTTTGATAGATCAGTTGACTCCATTCTGCTTCCCCTTACGAGACCCTTGAGGTTACACTACAAATCAAGTATCTCAGTAAAACTCATTGATGTAGCAACACGTACACACCTAAATGTATCATTAAAACAACAATTGACAAAGGGCTTTAAAGGCAATTTTACAGTATTATCCTTGGAATAGTCAGTCATAGAGAAAGAATATTGATCCATACACAAACAACAAAACATAGGCAACGAGAATGTGAAGAGAATTTTACAGGCCTGTCAAATTCTTGGCACAGAAAATTTGTGTCATATGATATTCATGAAACCTACAGTACATAAGGGAGCTCATATTTACTGTTTGTAACATTGGTAATATTTCTATTGAGGCTTGTGTCAGAGTTAAATACAATAGTCACTGTATATATTTTGAGCATGCTTTACATGTCTGCTGTGGGAGGTATTTTGTGAACACCATTGTTTACAGTATCCTTAGCAACTACTCCCATTATGCCCAAGACCCAATGGCTATGCAAACAAAGGGGGTCTTCAGAACGGACCTAATCAAGTGTACAGTCTTTATGGGAGAGGAGGGATTCCAATTTGCATTGAGATGTTCGTTCATTCGTTCTCTACAGAAGTACAGATCAAATAGTAATAAGCTTACTTTGGCCAGACTATAAATATACCTGAACTATTTACTCAAAGGATAGCAGTTTAGAGAGTTGCTATGCCATAAAGATATATATTTGTTTGAGTGGTTGATCTTTGGTGCCTATGGTGCCAGTTGTTTTCAGGAGAATTTAGATAGCGTAAGGTTGTGGTATATCATATCGATGGTTCAATATTGCCTTAAAAAGTTTGTTAGGTGTTTTTTCATAAAAACAATTTATTATCGACAAAATAGTCTTATTGTGTTTTGCTGGAAGACATTCCCAATAATGTATGAAATGTGCCAATTCACATTGACTGCAAACCAACCGATTCTTCAGAACATAAATTTTTATTTGATGTGTCGTCTATCTAGTTTCAGTCTTATCAGTGTGACTGACAGAGGTATTAGAATGGGAAGATGATCATATACACTCCTGAAATTAAGTCATCCATCACGACCGACCGTCAACTATGGCATTATGTGATACTTCAAAGATTAATTTCTTCATTTCAATACATTTATCAAGCTTAGATGTATGGTGCAGGTGTTTATGACAGCAAGCAAACTGAAACCATGGTTTCCCTTATCTCTCTCATGCATATGATATCGTTTCTATGATGAGAATATATACATGCAGCAGTGGAAATCCTGAAGAGAGATCTGGATAATGCAAGGGGCGTAGGGAAAATGTAAAGATCACATAGATCTGGAAACTTTTGTTCCTATTATCTTGATGGAAAAGAGCTCCTGGGAACAGAAAATATTTTTTGACTCTATTAACATTGATTTTCATTATCAAATTAGCACTAAATAGAATTAAATCAGATAAAGTTTTCATAGCTGAAAAAAAGGTGCAAAGTAAAGAATGAATACTATAAAGAGAGCAAAACAAACCAAACTTTGTAAATAGCAATTCAACATGAGCAAAAAGAGCTGCAAAAAGGCAGATTAAACAGGACAGATTTGACATTAATCAATTAAGATAATTTGCAATATTAGTGAAGAAGTTGTATTGAAATGATGTGAAGTGTTTTTTTAAACAAAGGGGAAACTTGTGGGAAAAAAAAATGAATATTGAAGCGCTTTTCTTCAAAATAACAACTGTCTAGGAAATTTGGAATACCTTCTGGTATTTAAACAAATAATAATAATAAAGTGTAGAAAGAAGCTATTCACTTTTTCACTTGTTAGAATGGAAATCACATGAAAAGTATAGGAATACTGTAGAATGAATGATTTGTTATTTTGATTCATTCATATTAAACTTCTAGATGTAGAGTTCATATTATGCTATTCATATTTGATGGTCATTTTCTTCATAGCTAGGGAAATTGTATCAGGTTGGAAAAAAGTCAATTCCAGGAAGATTCTTTAATATTACCCGCTTTATCGATTCCTCCGTGATAAGGGTGCAAGGACATACCATCGTCAACGAATAATTAATAATTAAACACTGCCGCATGGTGCCTGATTGTTGATATATTTTAGTATTGTTATGGAGACTATTGTCTGGTGTCGCATTAAAGTAGGCCAATGCACTTTAGTTCATCATCTATTTATCATTTATGGTGAGATGGATTGCTATTTCATTTCCTATCTGATAGGGGAATGTTTTTATTAGGTCCTTAAGAAGTGATGAATTACTAGGAGATGCTTTCAAATGTAGATGGAGTGGTAGTATATATTTGGAAGCCGATATAATTAGCAATTTATTCGTATTTGTTTGTTTGTATCTATCTGGGGGATTTTGACTGAAGAGTCTTAGTGATGCATCATTTGAGTGAAGGACTCTGTGTCGAAGAGGAATATCTATTGTGGCTTTCATATATAATTGTAGATTTCTAATTCTGAAGAGATGATTTGTTAGATTAGTGAGTATTCTGCCGCTGAAGTAGAATATGAAATATATTAATTGAACTGAATGATTTGGGATGTTACACCTCCTTCATACATGTAGTCATCAGAATAATTTTCATTGAAAGAAAATAGGTTAAAATGAAAATAAATAGATGATTTAATGGGTATAAATTCATTACACTGTTTGTAATGGGAGAGAGAGAGAGAAAGAGAGAGGGGGGGGGTACATTCTAGTGAGGATGAAAGCTTTGCTGCTCTTGGATTGTGTGAGACGTCAGTGTTACATTGCGCTGCTAGTTTTATTTCTATAAAAGAAATTTCTCTTGCGTGACATGACGAAGGAGAATCTATTAACCGGACGTGCCCAGCCTCCTTTCCCTCCTTTTCCCCTATATGCATCTATATGCATCATTATCTATTTATAAATATAAACAAACAAAAAGTACAATGTGGACACAACGCTTTTGTACCCCTGGATTGAAGTAATGTTAAAGCCCTTAACGCTACCACTCAGTCATCAAAGCAAGGGATTTTAAAAGCAAGGAAGGAGCAGACCTTGAATAAACTGTTACCATGGGTCCATAGACACAGTCCATAACAAGACCCCACTGACTGATCCCCCCTATTCACAAAAACATGGATTCGCCTTCCGTGAATGGAAAGATACGGCTTCACTCATAATCTGTGAATATTAAGGCCTGTCATCATCAGTTAGAGTTTGCCAAATAAGGGGCTATTTAAATATCCTGATTGCAATTAACCAGTTAATTTGCAATTATTTGCATCTTCATCAGCCTGCAGTAGCAATTAGAGGGATATTTGGTCAAGAAATATCCCGAGAAATCTTGGTCTTGTTTCCAAAATATCCCGCTATTTGGGAAATAACAGGCTAATTTGCGCCATCCGAGCTAGCTTGTGATGAGCGTATCGCCGTGACCGTATCGTTCTGGTGAAGACCCTTTTTCAAGCTTCGGGATAATATCCCAAGTCTGAAAATAGCGGGTCATTTGGCAAACTCAGGCTGATGATGACGGGCCTTCTATAGTATCCTAATCACATGGATACCAGGTTCAACCACATTGCGCAGGGCTGGTTGTACCATGAAGTGATCATTGAAATGAAAATCATTAATTGTCTGTTGTGAGCCATAAGGGCATTGATTTATGATTATTTCTGCCTGATCAGAGTCATGATAGTTTCATTTTTTGCTCATGGACTTGTGTGAGAAATCTGTATGTATTTGCTCTGCAGCACATAATTAGCAAGCTAATCGCTTGCTCTGTCGGCTAATGTGTCATGTTTATGGTATTACCTTGGTAACCCTTGTCAAAGTCTCCCTGGCCTTCATCCATATTAACGAAGAGTGGTTAATAGCAGTCGGCTGGGTGTTTGAACAAACCAATGTGTATTGATCAGGGAACTTTATGACTATAATTACTGGAATAAATTACCTTTTTCCTCGTAAATTGCATATAGTGTACTGCAATTTTCACTGGAAATATTCGATTATAAAAGAGATGAACTTGCATGAATTGGATTTATAACTTTTTATTAGAAGTGTACCGGTACTTCATTCAAAAATATTTCTGAAAAAAAATTCTTTTTCTGTCAGAAATAATGGAAACTGATAGATTTAGTTGACAATGAATCTCTTTGAAACTTAGATCTTGTTTACTCATTTAATTTTGATCTTCTAATGGGAAGTTATAGATAAAGAATGCCATTGTAATTGATTGACATGTTTAGGGGAACAAACTCCGATCGTTTAATGCAATACATTCAGTAAATATGCGTACATATACACCCAGCGATACTGTGTTGAACTTCGGTCAAGCTTTACAGCTGAACAACTTTATTCAGCAACTAACTGGATGTTCTATACTTCAATATGCATTTTGGGGAAAATCAATACATTGTTTCACATCCCTATTCAAACAGATAATAAAAACAGTTGTGTTGGATTGTTAGATTGATATGATTTTTAAAATAATTAGCAATTTTCTAGGTGTAAACTTTTTTTTTACTCACACGATAGTGTGTACTGCAATTTTCACTGAAAATATTCACATTAGTAAAGAGATGAACTTGCATGAATTGGATTTATAACTTTTTATTAGAAGTGTACTTCAATCAAAAATATTTCTGAAAAAAATTCTTTTTCTGTCAGAAATAATGGGAACTGATAGATTTAGTTGACAATGAATCTCTTTGAAACTTAGATCTTGTTTACTCATTTAATTTTGATCTTCTAATGGGAAGTTATAGATAAAGAATGCCATTGTAATTGATTGACATGTTTAGGGGAACAAACTCCGATCGTTTAATGCAATACATTCAGTAAATATGCGTACATATACACCCAGCGATACTGTGTTGAACTTCGGTCAAGCTTTACAGCTGAACAACTTTATTCAGCAACTAACTGGATGTTCTATACTTCAATATGCATTTTGGGGAAAATCAATACATTGTTTCACATCCCTATTCAAACAGATAATAAAAACAGTTGTGTTGGATTGTTAGAAATTATTTCATGATTGTGAGAGTAAACTTATAACAAGTGAGCTACTTGTACTATAAAGTGTTGTTTTTACTTTCTAGGAACGTAATTTTGTACCATTCTTTATACAATACAATGTATTATACATGAACATGTAGTTTCCAGTTTATTCATCATGCTATTATGTTCTTATCATTTTAATTCTTCTGTACTCACTTCTTGATTTTTGTTTCTATTTCCATAGCACTTAGAGACTTAATTGTAATTTGCGCTCTATAAAAATTGAGTATTATTATTATTATTATTATAGCATTATAATTAAATTTGTGATACAATGTTACGAGATATTTGAAATGTAATTGTTTTTACTACCAAGGTCCCATGATGGTTTTACAGAAGATGAAGAAGGCGTTCTTCACGGCGTACCAGGCAGTAACTACGCATCACAACAGAATGTCTTTGATAACCTGGGGCAAGGTGTCTTAGACAATGCTTTCAAAGGTAAGGGATTAATTTCATTAATAAAATCGACTGTGATATTTGGATATTATTTTGAACAAAAAGTATAGAGTGTGAGACATATATGAGACAATGTACAGTGTTTTCAGATATTTAGTTCAAAGTTTTTGATTTATACACAAAAACATTTTCTCTCAGGAAGTACTATGATTCCCTTTTGGTGTTTTCTATATATTCATAATTGTTTTGTTTGTTATTGTGAAAATAAAATGGTTACTTGTTCATTTTTTCTTCTCCCAATTATTAGTCACTGCTTTTTAAATTTTAATTGTGACCAGACTTTCAAATGAATGAATTACAGTGAAATCATTAATGCTCCTCATAGACATGTAAGATTTGTTGTCACGGTGATACATGTATTTAAGAAGAAGTTTTGTATCAAAAGATAATCTTCTTATAATTTGCTTGTCACCTTTTCATTTCAGGTTTCAACTGTTCACTATTTGCCTATGGGCAGACTGGGTCTGGCAAGTCATATAGTATGGTTGGATATGGAAAAAACAAGTGAGTTTTTAACGTCCATTATCACACTGCTTTCTTGTGGTTTAAGTTTTGTATATCATAATTGTAAAATCCCACAAATTTATCTCCTTTTATAGCTATTTTAAGCTGACAATTATGACACCAGTTGTGTGTTAATATTACTGAGGACAACAGTCTGAGTTTGACCAAATGTACATGGGTCAGAGTCTTTGACACCCCATAGCTTCATGCTTGCTGAAAGTGGCCTGCTTCTGATATATAATTATTAAAAGATATTTAGTTCTAATTCATTTTGTTATTTAAAAAAACAGCTAGTATGCTATAGTTTTGACATAACTATAGTATGAAGTCAGTTTAAATTTGCAGTCTTTTCTATTTTGAGAACATAACAAATCTTTTCTATATTTAATTCTATTAGTAATATAATTATCACCCTACATGATATTGATTTGTAGGTGATGCATATAAATGTGAAATCAGAATATGTTCATAATAAAAACAAAGATTAAAGAAACTTAATGAAACTTTGGAATAACTGGATGCAGTTCCATAACATTATTGTATTGCTTGGATTTCGAGCTTAAACAGTGTTTAATTTTCTGTTACCGGTATGTTTTATTATTGCAGAGGTATTGTACCTATCACATGCGATGCCCTCTTCAAAACCATAGAAGCTTCTACTACAGAAACAGTGAGTATGGTTCTCTAAACCAGTTACTATTCAGAGGTGTCCATAGAGGGAGGTGTGCTTGGGGCGTGTTACACCCTTTCCCCCTTTATATATTTTCTGTCAGCAAATTTTTATTTGGTACAGACTGCCTAGTGCCTGCAAATCCCCCAAAATTTATAACCCTTTTTTGTGTGTGTGTATTCACTGGCTTGGAGAAAACAAATCTGCTAACTTGTTGGCATTTGTACTCTTGTGTCATGTCTTCCATTGAAAATGGTGTAGCAATATGCGGTTGCTGTTTTTTTTAACCTCTTGTAACATTCTGAAAAGTGGACCCCTATGGAATTTTAAGAGAAATAATTTGATTAAAAGAAAATTTAGTAATCTGCCTTGACTTTACGCTCACATCATGCAGTTGTTTTATTAGATCAGCATTACATTATATTACCTGCTATATTTATTTTCCATTTTGGCAATGTACTGCCTCATATGAGAATGATGCCTTGGATTTAGATGTATATTTCATCTCTGAAGTAGGCATGTGTAATATTGCTCTCAGTTTGGGAAGCTATGGATAAAAGAAAGCAGTAAATTGTATATATGTACACTGTCACTTCAGAATTACATAATAGTAATAATAATATTCCGCTTATATAGCGCTTAATACAATGTCTCTAAGCGCTTTACAGATATACTGTTACCCCGGTCATTGGATTAAGGCGTTATTTGAGCGTTACTTGAGCTTTAAAACAATATGACAATATTAAACCTGTATCTAATCTACCCCCTCCCCAGAAATTTGAAGTCACATTTTCCATGTTGGAGATCTACAACGAGCAGGTGCGTGATCTGCTCCAGAAGACCAACCCCAAGGGTGGTCTACCTGTCCGGCAGAACCCCAAGGAAGGCATCTTCTATGTCCAGAATCTCAAGAAGGCTGCCGTAGGGAGCTATAAAGAGATCGAGAGGAAGGTCGACGAAGGTAAAGTATATGAAAGATGATTTCTTCTGTAGAGAGTGCCAGAAGGGCATTAATGTACATACTCTTGCATTAATTGTGCTAAGATATAGTTTAGTTCTGGTCCTGCAATTGCATTGTGACAGAAACTGTCTGGTACTTATTGAAAAAGTTTTTTTTCACATTACACAAGTATATACTGTGGGATTTTGTAATCATCAAAATGATAAGAAATTTACTGCATTATCTTGTTGGGTTGGGTCCAAATACTTTTGCTTGTTTTGGGCAAAATTTCTAATATAAGGGCATTTGAAGGACTATCAAGGATACTTTTATTGATGATATTCTTCCACACTTTCATAACAAGAATGATAAAGCTCACTAATTTTAATTTTTATCTTTCCCGGAATTCAACTTTTACTTTAAAGCCCTTCTGGCCCTAAAGTGACGATATGTTCCTTGTTTATAGCCATGAGCCTGGGATATATTCTAGTCCATTGTGCAATAGCTCCCCAAGGATGCCATGTGGTAATTCCAGGGGATAGCAGAGGGAAATTCCCTTTTACAATCCATTATCTGCGGATTGATCCATCATCATATGAGCAGATAGCTCATCTAGCCAATTTCTGGTTTCATTTCAGATTGGTGGGAATAATTGAATGGGAACAGTGTGACTCTTTGTGATGTAATCTCTGTACGTGGCACTGTCCTAAGTTTTGAGATTTTCACCATACATATCCCTGCATGCCCTATAAGTCAATATTAAAACTTTAATGATGAATGCCAATAAGACTTGTGCTGTAATAACATAAAATCATACCCTGTTAGTAATATTTTTAGTATACAAATGATGCACAGGTTTGAGTGTGTCGGTAGGGATTGTGTGCACAAGGTAATTTTGAATGGTTTAAACCCACGAGGCGCAACCGAGTGGGTTTAAGACACAATTCCAGCGACCCACGAATTAAACCTGTGCATCATCTGTTTTATAAGATGGGGCCCCCAAAATTGTCAAAAAAAAATAAATATATGTTTTACAGATTTACCTGATGCATGGCAAAATCATGCGTCCGGTAATTTTTTTTTACCGGATGCATGATTTTTTTTAACGGACACATGATTTTTTACCGGACGCATGATTTTTAACTTATCATGAAATTTAAAAAAAATTGTCAGTGCACATTAAACTGTATTAAAAAAAAATATATATATATAATTGTTTTTTTTTTTTTTTTTTTTAATAATTATCAAAAAACATGAAAAACCAATAATCATCAACCCAAAAAAAAAATTAAAAAAATGATTTAAAAAAAAAAATTATATTAAAAAAAAATTATTAAAAAAAAAAAGTGAATTATTAAAAAAAAAAAGATATCGGTGGTATCGATCGCCAATATCGCGTGCATCCAGTAAAAATAATTACATGGTAATTGACCAATCAGATTGCAGGGATTCTTCTACCCATCTTATAATAAATTCAAGCATCATCTAGCTCTATCGATAAAAGCTAATGGATATCATATTTGAAGTACATGTAGGGGCTCATATATTGTCTGCTGTGAGCCAGAAGGGCATTACATCTTACTTTTTTTGCACAGATTTAACGTCCTTCTGGCTCTCTACTGACAGACTCTGTTGGTTGGAGTGGTTCGCGAGTGCTTCTGCTGAGAGCCAGAAAGTCATTACCGTAATTAACGTTGTATAAACCGCCCTCGTGTATTAACCGCACCCCTCTTTTTCGCCCTTTAAAAAAAAAAAAGCCAGGTCTGTGTTAAAAAAAAACATGCGGGAAGGCCTTTCATTTAACTGCGAGGTGCAGCTGAATGTGTAAGACCATTAATGTAAATTAAAAAACAGTAGAGGACCTAGGATAGAACCTTGTGGTACACCGTGTGTAGGAATTATTATTATAAACTACATATTTAGATCTATCAGAAAGATTACTTTCAAACCAAGATGACAGACAAATTTGAGTGTTGTTCTAGTTTCCTAGTGGTGAGTCAACACCCCGATTACTGAGCTGGGAGACATTGCCAGGCATAGCGCCAGGTGGAGGGGTGAATTTTTTTCGGCGGCAAATAGGTGCGGTTTATACACCCCTAATTACGGTAACTCATAATTTTTTGCACAGAGGCAGTTAATGTCCTTCTCGCTCTTAAGAGACAAATACTTTTGGTTGGAAGGGTTCATTGAGTGATCAGGCATTGATTAGCAACTGACAAATATAATTAATCATTTACCCGTCTCTTCTCCTATCATTTTCACTAGCCTGTCAAATGTTGCGTCTCTATTTACACCACTTAATATATACCCTGCTTGAATGTTGTGTGTGTGGTCTGTTAATGACTTCACGCTGTCGGTATGACTACAATGGAATGCTGGACTTCATTAATTCATGCCAATTAGACTTTGGTTTTGTTTGATAGTTGCCATGGATATATTGGCATCATTAAATGAGTTTTTATGTAGTTGTGTGGAAAGAAATTTGCAATCCTGTAGTCAAGGGCATTGTGTTATATCAAAAGATAGGATGAAAAAAAGATAGAAATCAGAGATTATAAAAATTGCCATATGAACAAATTTGTTGAATTTTGATTTGAGATGCATGGGTGATAGATGATTTTTTGATGAATGTTAATAAATTAAAATCTCAGGATTTAATGGTAACATACTGATGGTACTATTACCCATAGCTTATTGTGTATGAATTTAATAAAAATGAATACAAAATAGAAATGTCAAAATATGATGCCAAGCATTGAAGCACAGCACAAATAGGGTCCTATTTAGATTTAAAAATGAACTAAAACCAAAGTCTGACATATCAACTTTTTACTTTGATGTTTAATTAAAGTACTAACAGTTCATTGAAGTACTGTGTACTAATGATACGTTTATGTTTTTTATTACAATACCCCCGGCTCCCCCCCCCCCATCCCCATTGTGAGAGAAATGAAAAGCATACTAAACAGATAGTATATTTGCATGTATCACATCATGATGTATTTGTAATGAAAACATCATTTTATGTAACTGTGTCTTTAAAGAGTAAAACTATAGGCATCAATATGACTTTGAAACTATGGGTGCTCTTTACAACACATGAAGTCACAGCAGCTAGAGCAGAGAAACAGAGCAGTTTCTTTAAAGCCCGTCTGTACTAGTTTGCCCAGGGAGATTAGGCCTCCCTGCAAGGTCACTGACAGGTGGTTATCTCATCAAATCAGCTCTCAATTAACATAAGAAAAAGAGGATCATGGGGGACCAATGGTCACCAATTAGGCATTGTTTGCTAAATAGAGGGTGCGAATAGCTATAAGAAGTGCGCAGTGGGGCTTTAATATTATCTCTGTATTTCTTTCTCTTCCTGGCTCACAGGTACAGCAAACAGGACCGTAGCAGCCACACAGATGAATGCTACAAGCAGTAGAGCTCATACTGTTATCACCATCACATTCAATCAGATCAGTAAGAATGATCTCGGGCAGGAGACCAAGAAAACCAGTGTTATCAACCTGGTGGATTTGGCTGGTAAGTTAGAAGCTCAGTGTCTTCCATCACAACTGCAGAAAGTTTATAACTATAAAGCTCTGTCTCACAAATATTTTAATGCTTGATACTGTTTATTTGAGAGTAAAATGACATGGGTTCATTACTTTCTTTTTTAAAGAATCACAGGATAAATAATGTTTCCATTACCTTGTTTTGTTAAAAACATGGTACACAACAGGACATAAGTCTTATTTTCTTAAGGGTGTAGGATTACAGGTTAAAATTAAAGTTTAGGTCTTCCCTCAATCCTCTGCCCAAGTTGTCATCATTGAAAAAGCATTATATGAATTAATAAAAGAACAAGATAGGGAATATATTTTCAGTCTTCCAAAATAAAATAATTATTTTAGTAAATTGTTGTTGTTGTTCGTGTTTTTATGGCGTTTTCCATCGTCCTTGGATGAAAATATAATTATGTTTTGTTGCTCCATTTTTTCCATGTACCATGATTTAATTTCTTTCATCATCTATACTTTAATTTGTTGTCATATCCCATAAATCTTCTTTGAGTGATGTTGAGAAATTGTAACAGATGTTATGAATTCATGTCATTGTTATCCATTTGAACTACAGGTAGTGAAAGGGCAGACTCAACAGGCGCTACAGGAGACAGGTTAAAAGAAGGTGCAAATATCAACAAATCTCTATCAGCTCTTGGCAATGTTATCTCTGTAAGTCTAGTCATCATTCTATCTATTGTATGGGACTGGATTATTAAACTTAAAATTAAAAAGAAAACATTGGGAGATGATGTTATCTCCAATAAATTGCATAGGCAGCTCTCAGTGAGACTGCAGAATGGGAAATATGATGGCTTGATAAATGTGATCCTTATTCTGTAAATTATCTAATCAATACCGGTATATGAGAAATGGGCATTATTTATTTGAGAAATTGAAAGAGTCAATTTTAAAGAGGAGTATTAATTATCATGGCTGCTATTGTTCATCTGTTACAGGCTTTGGCTGATCTCTCGATGGGTAAGAAGAAGATAATGGTTCCGTATCGTGACTCCGTCCTTACCAAGCTACTTCAGAATGCTCTGGGTGGTAACAGGTAAGAAATGAAGACTTCTGGGGGGTGTTTCACAAAGCCTCTTTTCAATGACAAATGACAAAAATCAGTGCTGATAACCAATCAGATTCAAATGAAGACTTCTGGTGGGTGTTTCACAAAGCCTCTTTTCAATGACAAATGACAAAAATCAGTGCTGATAACCATTCAGAAGCAAGGATTTCAGTAGCTTATAACAAAAACTGTCATTTGTCACTGATGACAAGTTTTGTGAAACACCCCCCCCCCCCCCCCCCCCCACCCCGACCTTGGTTATGTCTTTAAGTTCAGAAGAGGAAGGGTTCCTGGAAGGTCTTGATATTATGTTAACAAAGAAGAATACAAATTACTGAAATTGGTAATGATTATTACTAAACCTCAATTTTTCAATAGTTTGGTGGTACCATGTGAGAATTGATGGCTTTTTCTCTTTGTCATGAGGAGAGAGTCTTGAGTAGGTTAATGATATAATGCTCATCAAGATCAGTAATGTGTTAGAATTAAAGATCTTGGTCTGTTATATTAGTCTGTTTCTCAAAGCTTTGTTGTTGTTTTTTGGGGGGGAGGGAAATAGATGAGAAATAAAGACTTTCATTTCATTTATTTTCATATTCCTCATGTTACATATACATTTCAAATAAAGTACAAATTGTTTTTTTCTAGAAGATACGCAGATAAACACTCTATACTTGTAATCTTTATTTTCCATTTTTTTTGTTGTTGTACTTCTCCTAGTCGACTTTAGGGGGGAAAAAGTTATTTTTACAGATTTTGATGTTAATGCTGTATGGGAACACCTAAGAATGGGAAACCCATGTTATTGACCTTTTATATAACTTTACCCCAATTTGGGCATTCCTTTTGAATTTTTTTCTTCAAATTTGGCTGTAAGAAGTACCACCTCTTGATATTCTGTGATGGTATTGGCCTTGTAATACGACCTCATCAATCCTTTTTCTTTCCATCCAGTAAAACCATTATGATTGCTGCCCTGTCCCCTGCTGATATCAACTTTGACGAGACCATAGGAACCCTGAGGTATGCTGACCGTGCCAAGAAGATCAAGAACAAAGCCGTGGTGAATGAGAACCCGGTGGAGAAGCTCATTCGAGAGCTGAGGGAGGAGAATGAGAAACTGAAGAAGTCTCTTGGAGGAGGAGTGATGTCGATGGAGGGATCAGCTGGAATGAGCCCAGAAGGTAAACTTTAGTTATTGTTAGGTTTTTAGACTTTCAGATCGTCTTTTCAGACTTTTAATGAATTCCTCTTCAATGAAAATCCTTAGTTTATCTCCCAACCCCTAACTTTAATTCTAGTTTGCTTCATTTGCCATGCTCTTCACATTTAGTTCTTCCTCTAAATTAACGGTAAATCTTTTTTTTTTAAGGTAAAGACCTTGGCACATATGTGAATATATTTTAATTCATCCCAAAACCTGGTTTAAATGATCTTCAACAAGATAAAAAAGAAATTGTTAATTTTACTTGAATAATGGACAATGTGTTATTGATTAAAAATGCATAAGTAGTAAATGATTGTAAATATGACTTGAATATATTTGGATAGAAAAAGAAGAATTATCCCTAGTTAATTTAAAGTTTTTGAATACGTTTAGTCGATTCATTTATAAAGTTGTTTGTAGTAATATGCAGGTATATATTTCTTCATTATACTGAGATTTAGGCATTGTAGGCTGTCACTGTATATAAATCCAATATTTAGATCCAAGAACTGGACATATCCCTGTATCAAATGTTTGAATCTTGTATTCTATTCTTGATATGTTTTCAGAAATTGAAGCAATGAAGAAGCAGATGGAGGAGGAGATCAGAGCACAGCTTATGGCTAACCAGGAAGCAATGTCAGATATGGATTGGGATTCAAGGGTAAGAGAAATGATGCGGTTGCTATGGTAACATCACAGCAGGTGTGATGATGTTGGTTATGATCTAATTGAATACATTTGGTTAGTATCATTATGGGAATAGAGTGTCATATGCAAAGGAAAGTTATTGTGGAGTAGATCTAGCACAGAAATGTCTTTATGAGGATAACAAAATATATTTTAAAGCATTTATTAGCTTTGTGTCTCTTTCTTTGCTTACTAAGCAAAATCAGTAGAATTTTCATGTAGCTTGAGATAATTAATTCAGGATAAAAGAATGTGATAACACTGGTCTTGCTTGTATGCTACCAAAATATAATATGAACAGGACCAAGAGTTCTGATTGAAACAAATCATTTTAATAAGTGTCCCAATCAATTGCAAAATTGAAATCAACAATGTTCAAAGTAAGGAGCTACACACAGTTTTAAATACAAGTTGAGTTGTGTTTAGTATGGAGCAGTCTCATTTCTTCAGAAGACATGGTCCAGAGAAATTTCAGTCGAACAAGTTCAAACATTTTGGGATAAACTACATGTTTTATTAATGTGTACATTGACTTTGCTTTATTCCAACAGTTACAACAAACAAGAACGGAACATGCAGCTGATGACGGGGAGCGTGCGATGCAGGAACAACGTAAGAACAAAGAATCCCACTTTGCCAACCTCAATGAGGACAATGTTCTGAGTGGTGTCATCTTGCATTTCTTGGGTGCTAGCGAGACGACCATCGGTAGGAAAGATGCTAGCCCTGCACCAACCATCCCACTCAGTGGTCTCAGGTGAGGAAGCTACACCTCTAGAAAATTATCACCATCTTACTTTTGTATCAGTATTTAAAAAGGAATCAGGGAAACAGTCAGTCTTCTTCTAAAGAAAATATATTTCTTAAGAAAATTGTCGTAGTCGAGTGGTTTAAGCACTTGACTTGAAATTCAAAGGTCGTGGTTCAATCCCTGACATGGCACTAATGTCCTTTGGCAAGGCATTAATCTTCATTTGCCACACTCGACCCAGGTGAGGTTAATGGGTACCTGGCAGGAATTAATTCCATGAAATGCTAGAGTGCTCTAACGGCAGCTAGACTAAAGCCGGGGTAATAATAAATGCGCCTCTGAAAAGAATTTCTAGATAGCCGGCGCTATAGAAATGCCTATTATTATTATTATTATGAAAACATGGTGTGCAATCATTTTATGTAACAGTCGGTGTAAAGCAAAACATTTCTAAAAAGTTACAGTGTTATAATTCACGTAAATTCATTGCTCATTTTTCTTTGTCATTTGTTGTATTGAACACGTACAGTATTCAGAAACAGCATGCGCTTGTGAAGAATGAGAACGGCGATATCTCCATCAAGCCAGCGACGGCGGGGGCAAAGGTCAAAATCAATGGCATGCCTCTGGTAGGGGAGAGGATCTTGTCCCATCTTGACAGAGTCATGTTCGGTAAGGAATCCCTCGATTGCCAGTGTTTGAAGTTTGTTTGGATTAGGACGTAAGATTGAGCAGACAGATAGCTTCAGATCATTAAAATAATAATAAGAATAATATTCAGTTCTTGTATAGCGCATAATACGTTATGAAATAACATGTTACTCAGCAATAAGTCTGCTATGTCACAACAGATATTATTACCATAAATGAAAGTGTAATTAAATTTGTTGTGTAGCCTGTCTTATGTATATTACTCTCATAAAACTAATAATGTACAAAATATAAATTCAGTGTTTTTTGAAGATCTACCAGTATAGGTGATTTTTCATTATATGATGGGAGCATATGGCTTCCATGTTGAAGTTGGTGCTTTTAAAGGGTAGGGTGGGAATATTTATATCTTTAGTGTTCTAAAAAGTGATTTTGGTGTATAACAAACATCTCAAAGAATGTTTCGGGGGAAAAGCCATGTTTCTAGACTAAATGTAGAAGAAAATTGTTAGCTATTCTCACTGTGTGTCTCATTGTCTCTCCTTTTCCCTCCCCTCTGTAGGTTCTAATCATCTGTACATCTTCAAGAACCCCTCAAAGCCTCAGCCTGGAGAGGGATCCCCAGCTACTGTTGATTGGGATTTCGCTCAGAAGGAGCTGGCTCAGGCTAAAGGGTTCAACACAAACACCAGTGGACTCAACAAAGGTACAAAGTACTTTCCTTCTCCTCATGATCATTCATGATTAAGTTTTAAAAGTATCATACAGCAATAGTTGGAGAGGAAACCTAGGAGATATGCATGAAATTGAGTTTGAATTGTTAAAGCAGTTCAATAAAATAAAACTGGAAGTATAGAGATTAAAAAAGGGGCATTTGTAAATTTGGGAAAGTATATTTGACATTCATGTATTCTGACTAGATATATACCTTTAATTAAGTTGATTTTTCCATTTTTTTTAAAGAGGAACAGAGTTATGTTGGCATGCATTGTTTTATATATCACTTATTATCATGTTCTTTGTTATAAGTCATGTGCAAATTTCTAGACTAATATTGAAAATGTTCTATTCGAGTGTAAAATAATGCAATTTGTAATGATAAATAAGTATGTTATCACTTACATTATTTGTGCATTTATTTTTTAGACCAACAAAGGGCCCAGGACCAGATCCTTGAACTGCTTCCCATGGTGAATGAAGTGAATGCTGTTAATGAAGAACTCAATAAGCACAAGAACTTTGAGATTGTGCTTATCAGCGGGGCTGCACAAGATGGTCCTAACAAAGAAACAAAGTAAGCACGGCTGGAAACCGTTTCTATTTCTGCCTTTATCAAATCCGGTTGATGGGATATTAGACTTGTAAATAAACTAGTGTGGGCAGAGTGCTATAATTTCTAAATGTGGTTACAATGTCATCAGTTTCATGTAACTTACATTGTATATTGCACTTAAAATGTACATGATTGTTGAATGATCGGAAGCATGTATACGCATTCTACAATATGATAATATGATAATATTGTGACATGAAAGGGTCTTGTCAGAATGAAAATTATAAGGCTGCCAAATACAACCAAATTGTAGTACTATGTTATACAATCATGGACAACTAGCATATATGATTATACAAATTTATGTGTGATGCTAAAGGGAAATATTCCACCTCCGGCCAATGTTTCAACATGCATTTCATATTAAACTTGCTTATATTATTATCCTTTATTTGTTTTATCACCAGGGTTATGGTAAAGATGACAAGCCTTCTGAATGGCAATGAATGGCTCTGGGAGAGAGGCAAATTCATCAACAGAAGATATGTTATCCAGGTAAGTGGATGTCAAGAGAGAAATGAAATATTTTGTTAATGCTGGGATTTTCATATAAATCTTCTCAATTTTCACAAATCACTGGGCAAGCAAAGTTAAAGTTGTATGCATGTGTGGTGGTTGGTGAACAAGCGGCAATGTGCGTAGGAGATATGATTGTAAAACAACAACAGAATATAAAGTAGTCAATATTCCTACAATATCAGTGATTAAAAAAACTGAATTAATGTACAACATGAAACAATATGTATTATAGTCTTCTTCTTTGGTATAATCCTAAAAGTCCTGTTAGGAACCAAACGAGGAGGAGTCTATATGTGTACAATAAAAGTGTTTATTATTGATAATGATGTGAAATTCCCAAATTGCCCAAAGAGTATGTTTATTTGACTTCCATGTTGGGCAGTTGTTTCATCCATCCATATGTAGCACCTTTACTACTATGTGATAATTAAAATGTGAATGGTCTTGTGCAACACTCCTTCTTCTTCTTCTTCTTCTGATTAAGTCTGCCTCCTTCAATTTCAAACTATGTGCGTGTGTGTGTGTTTTAAACTGCAAGTTACGTTCATTCGAGTGCTTTTTACATTATAATATAGTTTGTTTACAAATATTAACAACATCTTCTCTCTCTCTCTCCTTCCAGGACATGTATCAGAGATACCTTGACGGAGACGACGATGTTCTCACGCTACCCAAAGAAGAAGATCCTTTCTGGGAACCTCCTGAAGATGTTCTCATCGGCACTTCTAATGTCTTTCTGCAGAGTCTCTCCTACGCCTTAGACTTTGATGATAAGGTTGTCATCACCGATTTCAAGGTAGGTCATAAACATAGGTAAACAAATAAATACTATGCATGCAGTTATAAAGTTCAGACACCATATATATGAATATATTCTACTCTGCTGCAAGAGCTCATATTGTGAGCATTGTCTTCATCATTACTATCTTCTTTATCTTTTCTCAGGGTAACGAACAAGGATACCTGGTTGTGAGTATAGCCCCGTGTAACCAGACTGGGAAAGCCCTCCCTGATGATGAATTCGTTGATGATCCTTCAGAACTACTTGGAAAACCATACCACATCAAGGTAAGAGCTAATACAATTTCTTATTTTCTATTACCGTAAATCTCTGTGTATAAGGCGCACTTTTTTGCCGTAAAAAAAAATTGAAAGTCGGGGGTGCGTCTTATACACAGGTACAGAAAAAAAAAAGGTTTTTTATTTTTTTTTATTTTTTATTTTTTATTTTCGTTTTATGGCGCTATACCTGGCAATGTCTCCTAGCTCAGTAATCAGTGTGTTGACTCACCACTCGGAAACTACAACAACTCTCAAATTTGTCTTTCATCTTGGTTTGAAAGTAATCTTTCTAATAGATCTCAATATGTAGTTTATAATAATAATTCCTCAATTTTTTTTCCTATAACAAATGGTGTACCACAAGGTTCTATCCTAGGTACTCCATTGTCAGAAATTTAGAGGATGCTATTGATATCATGCATGACTATTGATGTTTGGCATAGAACACAGTGCTTCTGCTAGGTGATGTGATGAGGCTGGTGTGGGACACTTGGTATCATGAAGCCTTAGACTGTTGTTACTATTATTTGTGACAAGTTCACAACTTCAACTGCACCTCGATGTAAAATGAAGGTCCTTCCCCGCGTGGGTTTTCGGCAACAAAACAACAACAACAACAAAACAAAAAACGGCAAAATAGGGGTGCGCCTTATACACAGGTGTGCCTTATACACAGAGATTTATGGAACTAGAGCTACAAAACTCATGACCCTGAAACACCAAACTCTTGCTAAGTAGACACTATGTCGAGTCTCAACTAATCTCAGTGTTCCAAGAGTTTCACATACATAATATTTACATTGTTTACATCTCGTCACACTATGTTGTCTCTTTATTTCTAATTTTGTTAGGAAAATACAAACCAGTCTTATTGGTTCAAAATATTTAAAATTGTTCATAAAAGTTTTGAAAAAGTCTCAAGATAAAATTTGGCCGGAATGTTATGATGATTGGAAGATGTGAAGTTAATGGAAAGCCGGCATTGGGAAATGTTGTCACATGGTAATAACAACTTTGAAAATAGGTACTTCAGTCATCTACCCTGTTAGCATAGATATTGGAGTACCATCAATTTATTTACTGAATTGAAAATAAACATAGTGAACATTTTAGATGTCTGGTTAGTAATCAACTATGAATAATGAAAGATGGCATCAACTTCATTACTTGTAAAAGTTATTTTGTAAGAACTCGCTGAGTTTTCAGTCTACATATTTCTGAGTAATAAGGTCATGAAGCAATTCAGTAAGCCAAGAGATAACACTCGAAAGTTTACTGAGGAATCGTGAATCTGTACACTTATCTTGTTATCAGATATTGTTCAAGTCAACAATTCTTTGCATTGAAACATTCTGAAAGACATATTTTTATTCCAGACTGCTGAATTTTATGTTTTTGTTTCACCATCATTCCTATCAGGTCGTGATCCGATCGGGTGAGATCAACAAGTCTCGCTTCTCCAGAGGCACCCATGTCAAGTACCGGTTCATGCAGGAGCCGGACCACACTGCCACGCCCGTCGTCAAGGATACGCTGTCTCCGGAGTGGAAGCACAGCCGAGTGGTCTCCATTCCTGCCGTCGATCAGACCCACTTGGATTTCTTTGACACGCAGAGCATCTCCTTCCAGATCTATGGACAACAGGTCGACTCGGATCCTGACCCTAACCTCACCAAACTCACCACAAAGGTCAGATTTCTATCTTACCCTTTCAGGGGGGGGGGGGGGGTTTCATAAAGACTAAGATCGACTTTAAGTTGGACTTAACTATGGCAGGCCATTCATGCCACTAGTTGGTCTCATCATAGGTCTCTCAATTATGATCTTTAGATAATATTTTTTATTTCAATAATGAATTATCAAAAAATGTAAATTTTGTAGACTTGTGACCATGATTTGTACGTCCCTATAGACCAATGCCAGTAAATGGTGAGAGAAAATTGTGGCACTAGTCGATCTTAGTCTTTGTGAAACACCCCCCTGGATAAGACTTTTCTAAAGGGTTATAGTGATCACATATTGTTCCTCAAATTGGTAACAATATTTTTCTTCTATTGCTACATTGCTCTGATAAAATTTAATATCTCTGAAAACAATATACACGGGTAAGAGCTTAGTCAAAAACTTGAATAAATGTCCAATTCAAATTAGATTTAAAAAAGATTTTAAACCTCGCAATTGGTTGCCAATTTAAGATTTTTAAAGTCAATTTTCTCTTTAAAAATTCCTGGCATTAAATGTAATATCGTCATGCAACAAAAATGGATGCAGTGCTTGCAGGATCTGTTGGCCTTTCTCCTCATGCAAGTTTAAATTGTACAGTACAAGCAAACCTAATTTAGCAACCACCTGTATATATATTCAATATACATTGAAATGTGTTCTTAAAGAACTCATACTTAAGATCAGCTGCCTATTAAGACCTTTTTTCTTGCCTCCCTTGAGCAGTAATTATATACAAGTTCACTGTACATCATATATATTAAAATAGAATGAAATTGAATCTTGCATGTAGTCATATCCATAAGACAATTCATTAAATTCATACTGCATTGCTTTGACTTGAACATGGACGTGATAATCTTGTTCTTAACCTAGGGCCTGTTTCATAAATCTAGTTATCAATAGCAAGAAACAATACTTGTTATAAGCTACTGAAATCGTTGCATTTGAATGGCTAAGAGCAGATTTGTCATTGATGTGTGTCTATAAAGCAAGTTTTATGAAACGGTTGTGATTCCCTCCATCTCACAATTCACAGGAGCTACGCCAGATGAAGCAATTGAATGACGGAGGCAGCGGAGGCCTTCAACGTACCATGTCAGTGACAGAGAAAGATGAGCTAGCTCAGATCAAGAGTGAATTGGTACTCCTCAAGAAGAAACACGAGAGACTGGAGAAGAAAGAGAGGAGATTACAGGTGAATACATGACCTAATCAGGGTAAGGGAGGGGGAGGGGGGAGGTGCTGCATTAACAAAAAATTATGTCTGTGAGAGCTAGAGGAAAGATCTGGTCCTCCTCATGCTCAAGAAGAAACACAAACGAGATTAGAGAAGAAAGAGAATAAAATAGAAGTAAAGAAATACAGACAAGAAATTATGTCGCTGTGGAGTGAGGTTTTTTAACAAAATACTTTTTATTATTATAGCAATTTTTATATTTTTTTTCATACTGAAGTTTGTTTAATTTGATCTTTTTCAAAGTTTTTAATGTGTTGGTATTGACTTACCAGTGTTCTTTTTTAGTTTCCCCAGCAATTTTTTTAAAGATTTCTAGAGCTTTACTTGTTTTTTGCTCTTGTGTATTTGTCAACTGGATGCCATCCCCACAATATGGATTCAGTTTATGAACCCTCATTTTTCTCTCACAAACCAACACGTATATGGATGATTATTGATGGAGCACAGGACACCAAGAATAGTTGTAATTCAAGTGTATATATATATATATATTTATTTTTATAAATGTATGTTTTTTTCTTCTGTTTTAGGACATTTGCAAAGAGTGGGAGGGGAAGCCCCCCGAAGAGCAACAATTTGCCCCCTTCTTCAGGTCTATCTCGGCGGTAGCAAACTCCACCGGCCAGAAACTCAAAACCAGAGTCCAGATGCTGAATAAGGTAAGATCCAGAAGTAATTGCCAGAAATATCTTCTTTTTTGCAGTGTAGCATAAATTTGATAATTCTAAACTTAACTCATTTTAGGAGTGGACTGTCAGATGGCGGAATCTAATGATTTTATGTGATTTGTAACAAAAAGCAAAACCATTAGCTAAACACGTTTATCAATCATCATTGCAAACATGGGCCCTGTTTCTCTAAGATTTACAACCAATCACAAGTCACAATCAATCACAACTCTCCTGAATCAGCCAATCAGAACCCTCCTTTCAACAACTTGCAACTTATATCTTGATTCTGATTGGTTGTTGCAGGAAACATGATCCAGCAATACTAAACAAATTTTGATGATTTATAACCAATCACAAGTCACAATCAATCACAACTCTCCTGAATCAGCCAATCAGAACCCTCCTTTCAACAACTTGCCACTTATATCTTGATTCTGATTGGTTGTTGCAGGAAACATGATCCAGCAGTACTAAACGAATTTTGACGAGCACTGGTTTGATGTTTGATATAATGTAACGCAGTATTTCTAATATAGTGCACCACACTTGATAAAGAATTCAATAATATACAATTAAATACTAGGACCTTAATACATACAATATTTATGTTAAACATAAATGTGCACAGTAGACAACAAAATTTATTCTTTTGTGACTAGAAATTATGTGATTTTTTTCAGGCAGTGAGTGGTTTTGCATGCTGAAGTATCTAATCTTAATCAGAACATACAGTAGATATTTATTATATTTTTTAAAATAACAAAGTTTATAACTTGGCTATAATTGCAAGGGTTGCATGTGGATATAATTAATCTCTGTTCATCCGGAGAATCCTTTTTCTTTTGCTCTGTCTACAAAGTATCAATCTACCCATTCAAAGTGTATAGTATGCAAGTTTGGATTAGTATAATTTCATGCAAAGTATGTAGTTATAAGCTTAAGTTAACTGAAAGTGTGACGTTCTTAATATTCTTGAGTAATCATTTACCGCTGTAAGTTTAAAGGTATGCTCATATTTATAGGACAGGCTTTCACAGAATGAAGTGTAATGTGGCTAGTTAGGTATTGAATAACAAACAATCTGTAGCTGCAGTTAATTGCATTTTCTTACAGGATCATAAATTTTAAACTTTTGCCAGGAAATCAACCTGTTGTAGTTATGAAAGAAAGAAAAAATATTCAAGGAAAAACATTGTATAGGATAGAAATAAAAAATAGAGGAGAATGGTCGTGTTTATTAGTACATTTTTTTTATTTTCCTTCTCTTTCTGAATTTTAATAAATTTATCTTACTTTCTTTTATACCTGTCCCTTTCCTGTCATATAGATCGATATGTCATATTCATCAGAATTACCTGAATAAACAAACTCTGTAGCATGTTACTTTTCTATGAAACATCTATTGATTCCTCTAACAAATTTCTTTGCCAAATATATTCATAGACAGGAGTACTTCCTTTTCTTTAGATGACATATATATGCAAAAAAACCTGCTGATGACTTTTCAAAATTTGCAGTATGTTTATTTTTCTGGAAGAAACTGGCTGTATTTTGCATTTGTTCAGGAATGATTTTGATGGCTATGTATTAAGACATGCATTCTAATTCCTATCGTATTGCATAAAAACAAGGGAGAACAATCGGCTTCCAAATAAAATGAAAATAATATAAAAAGGAAGTATAAAATATGTGGAATGTGTATAAAAATGCTATTGTAGAAACTCACTCACAGTTCAATCTTTATAATCAAATAAATGGCAAGTATGATAGATTTTCATGTGTATTTTTGTTCACAAACCTGGATAAAATCTCAGCATTCAGAAGCAGGCCTTAACCTGCATATAAAACAATGATAAAAGAATACTCATTAATATTTCTAGACAATATTATTTAAGGTGACAAAAATCTGCTGCAAAATGGGATTCTACATCTAATAAAAAGAGAAGAATTTTAAAGGTAATTCACCCTCAAAAAGACAATGCTATTGTATGTTATTCGAGCTGCGGTGAACAAAATACCCCAGATAATTCTTCAAACTTCCAGTGTTTCGAAGGAAAGGAAATGTGTGTTCAATTGTTTTGATATTTGACAGATATTTTGCAGAATAGTTTAGGAAACATAACCTGGAATCTGGCCAGCATTCATTTAAATTATTCTGTTTCACACTGTCCTGAAAAGTATTACATTTCTTGAGGCTATTATGTAAAAACAACATTAATATCATTCTTCCCTTTCCTGTTGTTAATTAACAATTTCCTGAGAAAGATTTGTCTCCAAGTTCATGCAATCAACAGTCTGTTTGAAGTGATTGTTTTGACATTTGACAAAAATTATACTTTATAACACTTAGTAGGAGACACAACTTGGAATCCATCCAACATTCCTGTGAAACAGATCTTTTCATATTGTCTTACTGTAAAAATTCATAGAATTTCTTAAAGCTCTTGTCTATGTGACATTATTATTCTTCCCTTTCCTGTTATTAATTCCTAATTTCCTGAATTGGAATTGTCTTGAGATGTAAACATTCTATTTACCTTAATGGCCGGGGTTATTAAGAGTTGTTATTTCGAGACATTCCTCTGCGTGATGCTCTCCGCAACTTTCCTGCATTCAGCGACGGATAATGGACTCCATCTGATATTTCCTGTTTTATTCAGAAATCTCTAATCACAAATGATACTCTCCCCACCTAGATGATGTCTGCGCATAATTATGTCCGCAACAAGGCAGCAAACGGAGGTGCTAATAATAACGTAAGCCTAGAATGTGAGACAGTAACTATGAGGAAAAAGGGCCGAGTGCAGTTCTGGATTCCAAGTGTCTAATATTATCATGAATGCTCTCCATTGTATTTGTAGATCATGACATCTTATGTACCCCATAATCATAGATCAACACTAACATTCACTGACATGGTGATTATTCCTAAGCTCCGTTCACAATATGCCTTGGTAAACTGATTTGACAAAATAAGTGAACTTCACTTCACATTTTAGTATCTTATAACACAGACAGATAAGTCAGTATGCTGCATGGGACCTCTGTTGCATGCAGCTCTTTAGTTTTATCCCCATGTATCTGTTCTCTCAAACATTAAAAAAACACTATAGTTTACTATGGCATATGCGAACGAACCTTTAGGTTTTGCACAAAATGTTTATCAAACCGTAACCCTGCTTCATGAAGTATTCTACACAATCCTACCAAAACAATGTATTTCCTAACTTAAATAGCTTTAGCATCCACATGAAGTGTCAACAAATTCAAATTAGGAACTTCACTTTCCAACATCACTTTTCATTGGCATCGCACTCAGCCAGAAATGTCAAGAACTAGAATTGTCAACTTCAAAAACCAGGCAAAAGTTCTTCTTTATGATATTTAAAGACAATAAAATCATGTTGACTTTGTGCTGTAAGATAGCCAGCAAGGAGTTGAACAAGTTATTTTTCAGTGCAAGTGCAATGCAGCAGGGTTACAGTTCAGAGGTCACTTTTTTAATTTTATTCTCCCTTCCCAATTGACAATACCCATTGAGATCCTTCATCACTTTTTTCCTGAATTTATGTATACTATTCTTGATATAGTTTCAATATGTCATGAGTGGATCAGAAGACTGAATCATATTTATTTATATATCATACTTTATACCTCTCTCTCTCTCTCTCTCTCTCTCTCTCTCTCTCTCTCCCTTTTGTAGGAGTACATACAGTGAAGTAGAATGATATATATTCATTAGTTTTAAAATTTGCTGTATCCTAGAATTAAGGCGCATAGTTTGGAATTCAGCACGTAGGCTTATATTCATTAATTCTAGCAATTTTGACATGGAATAAAAATCAGTGTGTAGTCTCTTGCATTATGCAATTACTATACTGTGTTTAATAGGTGTCATATATTTCTTAACTTTTGTTAGAAGATAAAGCCTTTTCTTTTTATAAATTCAGGTTTCCAACTTCCAGTTGCATGACATAATTATATTTTCTTTAGCTTGATCCAGTGCTCTTTTTCTGTTGAGTATATATTAAAGCTCACCGATTTAAACCAAGATGCATTATGTAGTAGGCATGTAAACAAGAAGCTTAGATATTTTCTGAAAGCCTTCATATTTTCAGACGATCTTTCAACCATATTCTTTTTAGATGTGACATCTTTTTAATGATCTTTCTTTAGATAATTCATGATGAATTGCAGTGAAAGAGTTATAGCATCAGAAGAGACATGGATAGTAATAAGGATATACTTTCTATGGTAGATGCATGTCTACGTGGTCTTGTACTGGGTGCCTTATAAGCTTAATTCCTGGTTTGCAGAAAAATAATTGCTTGGTTCAGGGTTATGTGCATAATTGTGGTCTTGGGTTAAATCGATTTGTCCCATTCTGAAGGATTCTGTACCAATCTCTGTAACCAAATATCCTGGACAATTAATTCAAAGCTAGGATTTGTTTGTGCTTATAATAACATTTAAGGAGTGGGATTTGACAAACATTAAAACTATTTTGCAGTGATCGAGCACTATGTCTCCAATTTCCATCGTTTTGCAAACAGGAGGACACAGTTAGCGTTTACAGTTTTGAGCTAGACCCTGACCATAAAATGCAACCTGCGTCAAACAAATCTACGAAGGTCGCCAACGGGCCTTCTAGGATTTCACCAGCCAAAGTCCAGGCTCCTACATCACCAGTGGACTCGAACGGGAATACCAAATTGCCAGTCCAAAACGATGGAAGCGACAAAAAAGCTGATGTAAGGGACTGCCTCGGTCCAGCTGTCAGTGTTTCAGTTTAATCCCTTGTTTTATAATTTCCGGTATTTCTGTGGACATGTTTTTCCTTAACCCAATCAAACAACCAAGTAGTCCAGCAATATCTTGTCAGTATTATTGTCGTGTAACTTGCATCCAGCAGCGCACTTGGCCAAAATTTCCTTTGCAATACCACTAACCACTACAGCAATTACACCGGATAAATTAACACTACTGCCTATATTTAAATTCATCATGCAAAGTTGCCAATTTACCACCCTGCTGTTATAACTTCACCCATGCACCTTATTATTTATTCTAGCACTATCACCTAAATGATTCTGTGTCTGCAAATCTACATCTCTGTCAACCTTTGGTCAGTTTTGCTGTTTAACAATTTAACTAACACTTCAAGAATAATGACTGATGCTTAATCATTCTTCAAGCTGCCTTTTAGTTATATCTCCTAGTGATCTCCTGTTTCCATTTTAAAATTATTTTTGTTGTTATTTCATTTTCTTAGGATTAGTTGAGCATGCATGGTTATAGAAACTTCCTTTTTCATAGAACTGAGATCATGTATTTTTTCCCTTCAATTTTGCACGTTCTTTTTTTCTTTATTTAGCCAAGTACTGTCCTGCGTTTATGAAGACACTTTTTGATACTTTGTCAACATTTTTCTCAATTCTCATCTCTTGTTTTAGGTAGTGATCCCGCTTGAAAGATACATGCTTAATGCAATTGATGCATGATTAAATCATCTCTTTTTGAAAATTTCTTGCTGTCATTTGTCTGTCTCTAATTTATTTCTGTTGATATGTCTGTCTGTGTGTTAATTTGTCTGTATATTATTTTGTCGACTGGCCATGTTTGTAGTTCAAAGGGTTAAATGTTAGATGTCTAGGGCTATAGGATGTTCAAAACAATATTGATTAGTGTTAAAACCTAAAATTCTTCAGAAAATGTCATTTGATTATAAGTATGTTTGATTCTTAGAAATTTTTCAATACTTAATAAAATAATAAAAGTTCTTCCAGGTTATTTCTATTTTTCCCCCTCAATTTTTTATTCACATAATAAAAAAGTATTTGCAGAAAAATGAACCGACTTTGCAGTCGATGTCAAATTTGTGTGTGAAATTGTTACATTTTGATGATTCATGTAATATTATTTTCAAATTTAAGTAAGTATTAAAGCATTTCAGTCCAATATATATTTTATATACATCATATCACTTTTCTCTTAAATTAATTTGCCATGCAAAAAGTATGCAATATTTCGCACTGTACCAGTGCAGTGCACTACCATATTCAATAAATGTATTGGTGGTTCAATATGCCATCTGTATTTATGAAAATTACTCGTCCAATTGGGACTGAGCACCAAAATTTCAACTTCTCTCATTATTTTGCTTGCACAATTGACAATAAGGGGCCCAGCAATTGTGTGAGTTTTTTGTTCCGATTCATGTCACTGTTCAAGTCGAGCCAACTCGCCGACTAAAAAAAATCACCATGTTTTCAACTAGATTGTCTGTATCTGTTTAATCTCGTTATTCTAGATGAATCAAGTCCATGAAGTCGCCACTGGCAAGAAACCTCAGTCTGGTGTCTGTGCCGTAATGTAGCAATGTGAGACTAGAATAGTAGGAGGATCGATACTCGTCCCTCGTTGCTTATTGTTTGTTTCTGTGCTATCAAAGTGTGTTATCTTTCTTTGTGTTTGCTTCTACAATGTTGTGTCTGCATGAGAATGAAAGGATGGTGTACAAAATGGGTGTCTTGAAAATGAATATCAGATCAAGCAAATCAACTATGCAAAATGGCCACTTTTAAAGGAATTTACAGAAAACCCACTCGCTTTATAAACTTGTAAAATTACTAAATATTATGTAAGCCCCAGTCTATTAATGCATAATACTGTATGAATAGAATGAGATACCTTCCTTGCAAATTGTCTGCTCCTACTTTTCGGTAAAAGAAGACTAAGAACCAAGCATAGTTAGGGTAAAAAAAGGCATTCTAATTGTAAAAATCCAGCAAAAAGTTCAAATAAGAATTGACACAAGGAACTTTGCAGGATGATGGCTAGATTATTTTTCTTCAGTTTTCAAAATGCCAGAAATACTCTTCTAAATGAACTGATTAATAGACATCCATTCTGTACATTCCAAGTTCACTGTAAACCTACTGTATAAGTTTGCTTCTGTATTTGTGTTTAGTATAATTTCTCTTGTCTAGTTGCAGTATGCCATTCAGCTTTACAGACAATGTCTATCTTCATTGCTTGGGGATATTATGCACTTTTGGTGAATGTTTCCTGAAGCCTATCTCTGTTGAAATCTGTTCACAATGTTTCTCTTATTATCTACTCCTGCATTTGTGCCATTGTTTCAATGAGATAGATAGTGTATTATATCCTTCTCTCTTTCACATTGTATACAGATACTCATGTGATATTGCCATATGATTTTTTTTCTGCATGTTGCATGATTATATTTACCTCTATACTGTCCATCCATAGTGCATGCTTTAAGATTTTAGTGTCAGATCACCTTTTCTGGAAAATTTATAAACAGTGATTTTTCCCCCCCTTCATATATGAAATTGATACAAAGCTAATGAGGAACAATTGCATTAATTGAGATTTGTTTGACACATAAAAGTGCATATCCACAAATGATTAACCAATGTACCTAGGATTACCCCAAATTGTATTAATGATCCTCTTTTCTTGCACCCTTTTAATCCCAACCATGTTGACTACCACCCAACCCCACCCCCTCTTCCCCCTCATATCCATCACTGTTGCTTTCATAATTCCTCTTCTTTCATTTCAAAATCTGGCAGGCTGGCAGCTTGGTAGGATCTCTCCTTACATCAGCAGAGCCTCTTATTGCTATTTTACGCCTGACAATTATTTATCTTGATTTGCTTTTTATGTTTTTGCATTCTTTACTTTTTATGTTCGGCATTCTTTGCTTAATCCCAATTTATTGACTTTATTTTTGTTGCAGTATAGATTCCATTTCCTTATATTTCGCTCATTGACTCTACTGAAAAAATGTTCAGTTTCATTTACAAATATGTCATTTATTATACTTTAATTTTTCATTTTTTAATTGTTCATCTATATTAGGTTAATATTTCAATATGTCAATCATATTAGCATAACATTTTAGGCTATTTTTATGTCACTTATTGCATCCATGCCTTGACACAAATGCTTCTTAGAAGATTAGATTTATTGTTTTATTTTAAATCTGAATTTAAAGTGAAGTTAACAGCTTTTTTCTTCTTTTTAGGTTTAGTTCATTAAGTTCATATCTGCGTAAATATTTCGTAAATGTCGATCATGTCTAAATATAAATACTTATTAGTTGAATATGGCTTTCTGTAGATTTTTTAAAACTTTTTGAAAATCTTTTTTTTTTAAATATTTTAAATCTGTTTATTTCTTAAATTTTATATTTTCCAATTGAAAATTTGCAATAAGTTGTATTTGCTAAAGTGAAGTTAACAGCTTTTTTCTTCTTTTTAGGTTTAGTTCATTAAGTTCATATCTGCGTAAATATTTCGTAAATGTCGATCATGTCTAAATATAAATACTTATTAGTTGAATATGGCTTTCTGTAGATTTTTTAAAACTTTTTGAAAATCTTTTTTTTTTAAATATTTTAAATCTGTTTATTTCTTAAATTTT
Organism: Strongylocentrotus droebachiensis; assembly: GCA_035222895.1. Taxonomy (NCBI): domain Eukaryota; kingdom Metazoa; phylum Echinodermata; class Echinoidea; order Camarodonta; family Strongylocentrotidae; genus Strongylocentrotus; species Strongylocentrotus droebachiensis. The sequence goes on from JAVYIG010001869.1 coordinate 117,707, forward strand.
ATATTTTCCAATTGAAAATTTGCAATAAGTTGTATTTGCTAACCTCATTCATTTGCCATGTAATTTTAATGGAATAATTGCATTTTAATGGTTACATTTTGTTTTTAAATTCAATTCTTGTGTATAATTTCATTTCATACAGTTTCGTTTCATTTTACAATGATTTCTTTTAACAAAGTGGTTCATGTACAAGTATGTGCCCCTTTGCTGTTTAAAAAAATATTACAATTTCCTCATACCATTGCATTTTAGCAAAATGAATACATTGCATTAATCATTTATCTATAAATACAGTCATACTTTTGAATGAAGGCCATTTTTAGGGAAATGGACAAAAAGTCGCCACTGTAGACGGATTGTCTTTCTAGATAGGTTTTACACATTTTTGCTTGTTACAATTGTAAAGGCAAACTCTACCAACAGGTGGCTTTTATAGAGAGGTGGCAATTATACAAAGTTTGACTGTATTTAAATTCATTGAAATTGCATTTAACGACCCCATTTTTGACAATGCATGTAAATGCACAGTCATGCAAGCTAACTCATTGTTGCCATGTATTTTTGTTTTGGGGTATGTGTTGCTTCTGCTGTTAATGAAAGGTGATGGGTATTACTAATGTAAACCTCCACAATATATGTTTAGTTACATCTCTGTTTGTGTGATATCATTCAGTGAATAACTGGTTAAAAAAGGAATCGGTCATTCGCTGAACTTCACATAGAATCTGTTATCCAAATGATATGAAAAACCCATCCACCTACCCAAATAATATTCAGAGAAAAAGTTATGAGGATAAACTAAATGATTATCTCTAATGTACTTCCCCCCAATTCTTGGATTTCCTATCAAACTGCATACCAAAGTGATTTTTATATTATGAAAAACATTAAATCTTCATCCAAAGACGACTATATAAAAGGACTTTTCAGTTTTACAGAACAAAAAGTTTAACAGAAGATTATAAAAGCATACCACTCAAGCTATTGTGTGATTTAAAACTGGGTAATTACAACATTTATAATGATTTCTTTTTCATGTCCACAGCTTATGCAACTGCAAAACGGAGCAGGATCAGGACCAGGGAATTCTGGGACGGTCGTGAGGACAAACAACAAAGGGGAGAAGGTAGAGGGCGGTAGCAAGGCGTGTATCGTCATGTAATTTCCGTCAGCTTGCAGAACATACCATGGGATAGTATAAATATTATTAAAGGGAATAACTGTGGTGTCATTCATACACCATTGATTTAGACATGGACTAGTGAGGATATTTTAAAGAGATATTTTAAAGAACTCTGCTTTGCAATTGTATGACATGACAAAACACTACTTTCAGTTTGATTGGTTCAATGATGTAAACAGTTATGGGCCCTGTAACATAACAATTGACTCAACTGTTTATCATAGCTTAATATATTCTTTGATGATATCTCTGTGAGTATATAGACAGTATATTCATATGAAATGATTTGATTTGCCATTGATTCTCAACGTAAGAGCTTTTCATATATTTCATCATAAATCTTTTTTTTCTGTTCAAATTTTGATTAAAATCAAATCAGCATTTATTTTCTTTAAATATTGACAAGGAAACTGCTAGACTTTCAAAATGATGTTTAATCACATTATAAAATTGTAGAATCCAGAATTAAAATTAAGGTAATACTCCGGCCTGTCGAATGGATTATGTGTGCTATAAACCATTGAAGGGAATCTAAATTTGCAGAGCACCTACGGTACTGCCATGAATGTAAAGGTGAGCATGCTATACATGAATACCCATTATCACGAATGTTCAGCATGTCTTTTTGCTACACTTCTTTTAAGGTCAAATATCCTAAATTGATAACTCAAAATCATGTGTAGTTAAAGGGAAATTATGTTGTAAATACAGTTTTTATTTCATGTGCTAAAAATGTTAGCAAATATTCATGTAGAAAGATATTTTATATCATGATAAGGATGGTATCTGTATATTTGTTCACCTACAGAAATATTATTTATGACATTGCATTTCAATGGAAGTAAGAATCAATATACGCAAATTCAATAGGTATAGAGCAATTTATCATTGCATGACTTCTCTCATGTGCTATATGGGGAGTTTTTGATATAGCTAATATAGGTAACACTTTAGCTTTTAAAGTAATGTGCATCTCTATATCAAAATGTGCTACGAAAATGCATGGAGAAAAGAATGATATCGAGGGTATTCTTGGGTAGAGCTTATGGTTTATTCCAAAGTTTGGTTCGGCAACTAAGTGTTTGAAATACCACCTATCTTGTAAAAAATAACAAAAAGTAATGAATTTCATATATTACTTACTGGAAGTTAATTATTTGAGTTTCATGTTTGAATATTAGCTATGCAAATATGCAATATATTTCCATGAGATGTACAATATTTGTCTGTGCTACAGAAAATAGATGGTAAAACCTATACTGTATATTTTGATATAGATGTGTATGAGTGTGACAAATTAAATATAAAATTATATATGATAGATTTAAATATGTCTTTCTCAGGTGGCAGAGACCATATTCATTTAGCACCTGTATTTATATATTTAAATTTACACAATTAAAGGTTGCCTCTTTATAATTTCAGTCAAACTTTCTGGTCGAGAACTACAATGCTTACTTTGCTAGACTGCAGAATAATATAAACCCAAATTTTTCAGAGGTGTAGATACAGAAATATATATTTTAGAACTAGAGTTGAGCAGCTGCCTGTATTATGTATTGGAATATGAATGAATAAAGGTACAGTGGCTTTAAGTTTGTATGTTTGAAAGTAAAGCTAGATAAAAGGGAAGGAAATCACACACAAGTCCAAACCTACATGTTCATGTCCCATCTCCTTCAACACAAAAATACTTGTATTGAATCATTCCACCAGCAAATCTACTAGATACTTTTTGTTAATAATAAGTGTTTATTGTTCTGATTCTATACCAGTGACTTCAGGTGATATTCAGGTATGCTATACTGTCTTTCAAGTCATTTTATGTAATAAAAAGTTACTCTGGGATTGTGGTAATGAAAGTGTGATTTTAGAGGAACTGTCTAGAAGTCATTGTTGCATGATTACATTGTATGTATTACAAAATGATCCTCATGTATATTAAACTGCTTGTGCCTGTAAAATATAAACATAAATCATGCAGAAATAGCTTCTGGGGAAGTATTAATTATTAAGCTCTTGCAAACATCCTTAGCTTTTTTCCTAAAAATGAATGATGATGATGACACAGCATTTATATAGTGCCATGTTCCTGTTTTCACTCTCTTTCCAAGTTTGGTGGATTTGGGAAGAATTTCAGTTTAGATGTTCTGAGTCCTGTTGTGAGCAATCTTATTTCTACATACCGTTTTGACTGGGGTTGTTTGAATCCAGTGAAATCAAAAGTGCCTGAGACAATTTTGTTTAGTATAGTTTTGGAGATTCTGTAAAAATGAGATCCCAAGCTTTGTAAATAGATGCAATATAGTTTTTACATGATTGTAAACATATACAAAGTATCACGTTTAGCTGTAGCAGATTATGTTTTCAATAATATTTGTTCATATTAATCAACATTCTTTCAGATCAACTTTTGTGACAAAATTTGTTTAAAAAAAGTTTTACCATATATGTTTGTTAGAGTTGTAATCCTGTGGAATAAAGTTGTAATCCTGTGGAATAAACAGACACTGGATTACATGACCCCTTAGCTAACTGCCGTCCTGATTTAGATGTGATTAGTATACCACCAGCTGTAAATGTTTTTGTACCAATTTCATAAAACATTGAAGTCTTATCACCGTTTGATCAATTTTTGTTAATAACATCAAATTCTACTGAATATCAATTTGTATTTCCTTCAACAGATACTTCCGTCCAGTCAGTTGTCAAACATTTGTACATAAATCATGCTTGAAGGGGCAACATTGTAAATAGAAAAGGTCTAGTGAATTAAAAGAGAGAAAAAAAGTAACATATTTGTAAAATAATGTTTTAAATGTCTGTGGTTAACTTGGAAATCATTAATTGGTTGATTGTTGTATGACATGTAAGGACTAAGTGGTCCGTCCAATGAAACATGAACCAATCCTCGCTCGCCTGTTCAGTCTGTACGACTGGAAATTAACGATGGATATTTATGACATATTTATCAATTTAGTCTTTCATTTGTACATAATTGTGTGTGGATATTTCTGATTGTTTGATACATCTCCGTACTTCCATTCCTTCTGAACTGAACAAACTTTGAATTAATGTTATTAATCATGTGGCACTTCTAATAAATGATATCATGTACACAGAAAAGTCTAATGTGGTCAAGATTACTGTCGATTATTTTTCTGTTTCTTGTATGTAGTAATGATAAATTTATTTGTCAATCAATTTGAACAAATCTATAATGATTGGATAAAAAACAAGCTCTGTATCAACGTTTTAGAAAGAATGTTTCATTTTGATATTAAATCATCTACATAATTTGTTTAAGTTAAAATCATTAACTTTCAAAAGGATACCACACACCAATGGTCTCTGGAACATTTTGAAATATTATATTATAAAATTATATAATTATACATTTTCAGTAAAGATGACCCCCTTTTCTATGCATTGTGTTAATGCAAAAAATAAATGAAGAATAAGTTACTTCACGTGAGTGAATTTACCTGTAAAGTAGCATTAACCTTACAAAATGTGATTGTGTTGTTGATTTACAGAATGGTTATGGTGATAAATGTTTATTATGGTAATAATGAAATTGGTGATGATAATGATGATGATGTTGTTTATGATGACAATTAATGTGATGTGATAATTATTATGGTGGTGGTGACATCTTGTTATTTATTGTAATATCAAGTTGAACTTGTAGAATATTTATCCTTGTCCTTAGGAATGGGTTGGGTCTATTTTAATGATTAAAAAAGCAGATTCTGAGCCAACAAAGATTTTATATAAGGGAAAAGAGAAAACTTAGGCAATATGAGATTCTATTTCAAGAAATTTGATACTTAATAGATGTTCTCAATGTAAAAACTAATCAAGGTTAATTAGTTCACAATTAATAGTTTGGTAAGGTGATTTTGGTTGAGAAACCTCCTTGAAGCTTTCGTAGAAAACCCAGACATGCAAGAGTTTAAATCCATCAAATCATCTCCTAAAGATGTTATATCATTTTCAACATATCATTTGCAGAGTGCAAGCAAATTGGAATGCTTTAAAAACATATTTGGCAAGGAAAAGGTTTCATTAATCAGATTTTCTATGATATTATGGCAAAACATGTCAAAACTAAATGTATGGGATATTAAGTGGAACGGATATGGCAGCTAGGCATAATGCATATATGATCGCTTAGAAGATTGGCCGACAATTTTGTGGGTTGCGACTCACTTGGAGTGCCTCAAAAAGTGAGAAAATTGGGAAAGAAATGTAAGATGAGAACATTGTGTTCGTCACCTCGTCACCCTCCTCGCCGTCACCCTGACGACACATGACGCTCCCGTAGCCCAATTTATTGGCTATATTGCCCTCTACTGTTCCATAATGAGACAATGTCGTACAATACAGCCACGATCTTCGAATAATAGTAACGGTCCTCGCGAGAAAGCATGGCTACCCTTGTTGAGACGCCACTGAGTAGACATGAAAAGAGCCTCGGTTTGCTCACTACGAAATTCGTTGGTCTACTTCAAGAAGCACCAGATGGAGTATTAGATCTTAAACAAGTAAGTAAATGATTGTCAGTTTGATTAGTGGTGGTGAATGGTGTTATTTTAGCTCCGTTTCGGACCATAACATTTCATTCGGGAGTCGATAAATGCCCCGTAACTTCCCGTGAACGCTCTGTGTGCACTGCACTGTATACGCGCACAGTGCGGTGCAACTGTGTGTCTAATGGAAATTAGCCATTCATTGTTGTGTTTGATCAATGAACGCAGCATTTAAATAGGGTGTAACTTGTTAGACTTCCAGGCCAGGCCAACATGTCGACGTAAAGTTAGTTTCGTTTTAATGCAGTAATGCAATGGAATGTCTCTAGATCTACTGTGATATTTTTCCATTTTTACAATAAACGATTGATGCCGTAGATCTAGCCTGGACTGGATCATTCCATTGATCAGATCAGATCAGTAGGGGCGCTGGTCCGAGAATAACGATCGTTCAAACGAGGATGTCCTTTTAAACTCGGACAAATCAAATCTTAATAAGAAAAGGATCCGTGCATTGGCGATGCAAAAAAAAAAGATTCCGCTATGATGCTCCAAGATTTACGCAGCACAGAAACTTTCCCGTCGTGAACGATAAATCCTCGGGAAGATGGACAACTCGTAAAAAGAGACGGTGAACTGGGGTATTTTATTACGCGGAATCCGTTTTTTATGATTGCCAGTGCGAGGGTGAGGAGGGTCAGAAAAATTAAAAGGAGTCTGCAAAAATGCGGATGATTCTCAGATCTAGACTAAATTATTTAGGACGCGATTTGTCCGTAGATCTATTTACAAGGATATCCTTGTTAATGCGGACTAGACTCTATCCTTATTCTCGAACCAGCGCCCCTACTGTTGATGATTGATGGACTGAACGTTTTATTTTATCCTCTTTCATTCATCATTGCTTGAATTGTCACTTGTCTGATCATGCTGATGTTCTTTTGGTAAAGTGAAACTTGAAAGGCCACTTGAAGGATTTTTTTGTGTCCTTTATCACAGTTTTGGAAACAGCTCATTTGACTTGTCTGCACGCACTCACTTTGAGTGTGGGATCTAGGCAATGTCTGGGACCTGGGATTGGAAAAGGGTGACCAAAGCAATGAACGCCCCATTTTGCGATTATTGCCAACTTTTTGACAAGTTTAAAGATATAGACTGGTAGTGGTTAAATTGCGGTTCAAGGGTTTTGGCTGCAAAATATCCATTCAATATTGTTTAAATATTGCCTTCAGAGGTTTAGATGGCAATACTTAAACCCAAATTCGCAAAAAAACTGAAATATATGCCCAAATGTTCAATATTGAAGTGCATTCGCGACATCTATCCAATCGATATGATAATTTACCAAATATATAAATTAGTAGGCGGTTTCCCGGCACAATTTGTATCATCACGTATTATATTAGTCAAAACAAATTCTTGCATATTCTTGCACATGATTGGTAATAAGAGCTTCCATTTCATTTTTTGAGAGGGGGGCGTTTCCAAAACTGCTCTATACCTTTAATCTCATTAAAAACAAAATGATTCAGTTCATTTTTTTTTCCAGTTCGATCTGATGTTTCATTACTCCTTTACCTATTCACAAAGGCACCCAGATATATTAAGAGTTTATTTCCTATTTGGGACTTGGGAGCCTGTTTGCATCAATGATGTCAAGATTTATTGTAGGCTATTTGGGAGACAGTTTCCCATTTGGGATACCAATATCTTTTATTTACATTTGCTGCAAATGGATTACCTCAACTCAAATTATGATCCACACACTAACCAATGATCTCCTAAAAACTAAATTCAGAGAGGCAAAAAATGTGTTGTTGTTTCTTTTCTAAGCTACATGTAAATCTCTAACATGGGAGAGAATCTCACAAGTCGTCCTTCTGCCTCTAGTCATTGCTGACATTTATTAAAGTTCTAGGTCTTAACTTAATCAAGGTCTACTTGACTAGACTCTACTCTAGACCAGGCCTCTCGCCAAGAAATTAAAAACGTGTGGCGCGACCCGAGGGAAAATTTGACCCCCCCCCCCAAAAAAAAAAAAAAAAAAGTAATTTTTTTTTTTTTTTTTTTTAAATTTAAATTAATTTTTTTACAAGTATTACAAGTAATTTGATGAATTTTTAATACCATACCTGCCGACCCTTACGAATAATTCAGAATATTCTGTTTTTGGGGGATTTCTAGGACCAAAAAATCCGGAATTTTCTGATTTTTCAAAAAAAAAAAAAAAAAAACGCGTGGCGCTAGGTCGGGCCCATCAGGAACGCGTGGCGCGCGCGCCACGCGTTATCTGTGTACGCGAGGGCCATGCTCTAGACCTAGTGGCACCGTGAAGCAAAGTCCAAACTACAAAATTTCAGATGGCCTCTAGATCTATGCCACTAAATTGGTATCCAAATCTAACTTGATCTGACGTTTTAAATATCAAAAGTAAGATTCTATTCTTGGGGGCACTAACATACATGCAGACTAAGATCAATATTCTTCATACATTATAATATTTGAATTGAAACTTCTTGTATATTCCTTTATCTATGCTTGATCTAGTACCAGTATTCTGTTTTAAAGAGTAGCAAGAATAACATGACCAATGTCATTTTCAATAGAAAAGGTGTTCATGGACAAAGGTTCCAAGCACAAAGCCATTTTACAAACAGTTTATAATGTTGATGTGCAATGATATGCCCTCGGTTTAGACAAAAGGTTTAGTATACAAATAATACACTGCAGTTAATGCATTATTTATATAATATGGACTGGCCTTGAGGGAGCTACCACATAATATTTCCCAAACTAGACTCATATTGCCCCGAGTCAAAGACGAGGGCAATATGGTTCTTGTGAGGGAAATATATGTGGTATCTCCCGAAAGTTAAGCCAGTCAATATTGTTATTATTATCTAAATCAGACATCTAGAGCAAATACATACATGACAATCCCATAGAACTGAACAAGCTTTGTCAAACCAACACTGTGCATCCAGCTGCTTGACAAAATTTTCGATACACTGCAAACAGTGTTTTTTTGTTTTGTAATATTGTTTTATTGTATTCATTCAATACAAAATATATAACAAACAAACATACAGCTTCATTGATTTACATATATCAAAATATAAAGAAAATTGTACATCTCTCAAAAATACTTAAGATATTAATACACAGTACATAATATTTACATTGAATTATATTGAACGAATATTATAAATCAAAGAGTTACCTACAAACAGACAGACACACCACACACGCTCACATACTCAGACACACATACAAACTGACATATCCCCCTCCCCCCTTCATTCCAAATCTCAACAAATCCCCCCTCCCTTCCCGAGCATTCACATCTACATATTTGTTGGAAATCCTGTCTCTTCCTTTTCCTTAAGACCAAATTATATATTTAAAAAAAAAAAAAAAAAAAAAAAAAAAAAAAAAAAAAAAATGTCTGAGTCCGAGAAAGAAGTATTTGCCTCGCCGTCCTTAACTATGGAAGTTGTCCCATTTTTTGAAGTGAAGTGTTAAAGTGCCTCTCTCCCCCGCTAATTCCTTTTCTTCTTGCCTATTTTCTATAATTCTTTTTTTAATTTCTTGAGGAATTGGGGGTCTATTTTTAGTTGAACTATATTTAAAAATCATATGTTTTATTAAAAGAATAATGTGATTTAACAGTTGTTCTTCTCCCGCATTAGATCTTGTTATCCCGATATGAATTGCTTGCCAATGTAGATTTTTTAACGCTGATAAATCAAAAAGGTCTCCGCAGTCCTTCCAAATATTTGCTACCTTTTCACAGGTAAAAAACAGATGCTCATAGGTTTCTTCGTGTTTATTGCAAAAGGAGCAAAGATTGCTCACTGCATGTTTGAAAGTGTATAGATGCTTATTTGTATAAATTAAATTATATAACATTTTATATTGAAATTCCCTCAGCTTTCTGTCTAGAGTGGATTTTCGGGGTCTTAAGAAAATTGTTCTCGTGTCATTTTCGACCATATTGTATGTACGTTCTAAGTTGCATGTAGCATAAGATTTTTCCGTTCTCATTTTTAACAATTTACTATAGATATATTTTGATGTTATGCCTTGCAAAGAGTGAGGGTTTCCGTTAATAATGAATTCTAAACTTAATTCAGTATCCTCACATGGATGTTCATATATATTCAAAAGAGTTTTCCATGAGAATGGAATGCCTTCATATAACTGTTTTATTATATTTATTTCTATGTTGTTTAAACCCATTTTCTTAAATTCTGTGATAGATTTCAATTCACCTTTCTTATCAACAATATGATGTATTTTAAAAACATTTTTCAGAAATAAGTCTTCATGGAAATATATTTGCCCCTGAATGCGGATACATCTATTATTGTAAATAATTTGATTTCTTTTTGAAATTTCGTTCTTAAGCAAAAAGGCTTTTGTCCCCAGCCAAGCCTCCAGCATGCTACGGTAAAAATCTGGTAATGACAGTGCAAGTAAATCTGGCGATACATTACTGAAAAAAATCAATAGGCCGCCATATTTTCTAGTCAGGTATTTAAAATAACGTTTCCAAATCATATTTGAATCTCCTGTTATAAGTCTTTTCATCCACATGACTCTTTGTGTTCGAATAAATAATTGAAAATCTGTCAATTTAAGACCTCCCTTATCGTAATCTAAAAACATAGTACTCCGTTTGATTTTATCTTTTCCATTCCATAAAAAATCAAATATTAATACTTCAATTTCACGGAATGCCCACGGCGGTACAGGTGTGAGTGATGATACATATACTAATTTTGATAGAACAAAAGTCTTAATTAGTTGAATTTTCCCCATCAAAGTCAAATCTCTTTGTTTCCACCACATAAGCAGCTTTTTAATTTTACTTAAGATTTCTTTGTAATTGATTTTTTCCTGGCTTTCCACGTCTAACGTAAACTGTATCCCTAATATCTTTACAATGTTTACTATCTTACCAAATGGAACTATTACATCTTTATCCGCATTAGGACCCAACAATAATACAAAGGTTTTGTCTCTATTCATCTTCAATCCAGACATATCTGCAAAACTAGTAAACAATGAGTTTAGTCTATTAAAAGATTCAATATCTTGAACAAACAACGACATGTCATCTGCATAAAGAATTTGTTTAACGTGAATATTATCAAAGGGAATCCCATGAATAGCCGAGTCGCTGCGGATTGCGCGAGCAAGAATCTCAATGCAAAGTAAAAATAAATATGCAGACAAAGGATCACCTTGTCTTACACCTTTCTGAATAGAAAAATATCCAGATGATACGTGTCCATTGAAAACACAACTTTGAGCCTTATTATAAATTATTTTCACCCATTTACAAAATATCGGTCCAAAACCAAAGGCTACTAAGACCTTTTGTAAAAACATGTGTGAAACCGAGTCAAACGCTTTTTCAAAATCTATCGCTAATAAGTAAGCAGGTATTTTATTTTGAGTTGTATGAAAGATCATGTCGTCAATTAACCGAATAGCTTCACCTATATTTCTTCCCTTAAGATATCCCACCTGATCAATCCAAATAACTTCTGGTAATACTTTTTTAATTCTTGTTGAAAGAGCTTTGGTTAAAATCTTGTAGTCCACATTAAGTAAGGAAATGGGTCTGTAGTTTTTAATTTGTAACGGATCTTTGCCTTCTTTATGAATTAAAGTAATTACTGCCTGTTTTTGTGAGTGGGAGAGTTCTCCCTCACAAAAGGATTCATTCAAAGCATCGACCACTACGTCTCCTATTACCGGCCAAAATAATGAATAAAATTCAACACTTAAACCATCGTTACCTGGTGTTTTGTTAAATTTCATTTCTTTCAAAACTGCTATACATTCCCTCTCTGTAACTTTCCCTTCACAAATATCCTTAGAGTCTGGATTTAGTTTGGGTAGATCTGTGAAAAAAGCATCACTAGAATTGAAATCAACCGTGGAATGCGCATATAGTTTGCTATAAAACTTGTGTATTTCTTTAATTATATCTCCCTGATCAAAACTGATTTTTTCTTCATTTATCATAAGTTTTCTGATTACTGTTTTTCTCTTATTTGATTCCATTAATTGGGTAAAGTAATTAGTATTTGTTTCTCCTCTTTCAAAGTACGATGCTCTAGAACGAATTTTAAGTCCTTCATTAATATAATCATAGCATGCTTTTAATTCTCTTCGTTTCAGTTCTAAAGATGCAATCTTCTCATTATCTACTGCTTTCAAAAGATCGTCTTCAAGGGAGAGTATTTCTGTTTCTAGATTCCCAATTTTTTCTTTTCTGAGCTTTGCTTTTTCTTTCGAATATTTTCTGATAAAACTGTTTATTTTCATTTTCAAAAAATCCCATAGAACTCTTTTACTTTCTATTTCTGTTTTATAGTCCTCTTTCAGTTCAATGATTGCGGTTTTCATTAACACGATGAACTTTTCATCTTTACATAAACTATTATTAAATTTCCAATAAGATCCCTTGAATTTGATATCATTCGAAGGTAAATTAAAAAAGTTTAGTTGTACAGCTGAATGATCAGGAGCTATAGATGATATTATATTGCATTTTGATATTATTTCATCTAGTTTTTCGGATACAAACCAATAATCAAGTCGACTTTGCATAAAAGGATTGATTTGTCTATACGTAAATTGCTTTTTCATTCCATTTCGTACTCTCCAAATATCAATCAAATTTAATCTATCCACAAAAGTTTCAAAGAGTCTACCAAATTTTGAAAGAACCTTTTGTTTACCAGTTCCCATGTAATCCAGGTTAAAATTGCTGATCGTGTTGAAATCACCTCCTATTATTAGCTGATTATTTTTTCCATTAACCGTTGTAAGGGCTTTTTCAAACTCGAGTAAAAAAATTATTTGTTCTATTTCCTTCGAACGAACTGGGAAATATACATTGGCTATTGTAAGCCTTAACCCTTGTATAATGCACTCCATTATAATAAACCTACCATTATCATCTGCAATTGCATTAATGACTTGAATATCTAGTTTAGAATCAAATAAAATAAGAACCCCTTTACTATGACTTGTCCCATGACTAAAATACGAACTACCATTCCATAGTACCTTCCATTCGTCTTCTACTTCCTTGGTGCTATACGTTTCCTGTAAAAACACTATATCCGACCCTTTATCTTTACACCACATCAATATTTTCTGTCTCTTTAATTTTTCTCGAATTCCCTTAACGTTTAGAGAAAGAAAGTTACATACAAAAGATGTACTTATATTATCCATTGATTTTTAAAAATATTTCTGCCCTTTTCGTAATCAAATTTGAACATTGAATATTTAGCGGAGGACGACGAAGCAAAGTAATATATCTGTTTCAAGTGATACCTCATGATACGAGAACAATTTACACATTTACCTAAGAGACTGCGATTCCCGAAAAAAATGAGAGTAACCCCACCAACACACACACAACAGCATACCCAAACATAATATACATACACGTACAACATTACAATCAATAAACAAAACAAAAATCCCTTAAAAAAAAAAAAAACTAAACCCTACAATTAAAAGAAAAACTACTCAAGAAAGTATTTATTTCCTGAGTAGTAGGTTTGCAAGACCTTCCCAAGCAAAGACTGCCCACAATTCACCCCCTCCCCCTTCCTTGAAATAAAATAATCAAAGCAAAAACCCGCCAATGTCCAACATACCCATTCCTCTTTTCTTTAACCTGTCAGTATCCGATTTAATGGCATAAAACGACTTATTGTCACAGCTTCTACTCGACCTTTATAAACAAAGTTATGCTATCAATATATATATATATATATGTACACATACAGAAGAAAAAGAAGAAAAAAAAAAAACACCAACAGCTCCATTGTCTGATTTGAAAGTACGAGTCAGATCGACTTTTAAGTTTTGTTAAAGAATAACCTCCATTTGATAATAGGCGTATGATATTTCTTTTTTTTACCAATATAAATCTTTCTATATAACGATACGACAGAAATGTGCTCCTATTCGAAGGTTCAGTATTGTAGTTAATTCGTCGAACTATCAATGTCTATATTAAGAAGGCATAATATTTGTCAAGGGACTACCACCTTAAATACCTAATGAGCACTTGTTATTCTTGAGTAATAATATTGTTAACATTCAAACACCTTTCTGCAGATAGACACAGCACGTATTGAATCGTAATACTTTTTGTCATACGATAAGTTCACTATGTGACTAGAAGAAAAAAAAAAAAAAAAAAAAAAAAAAAAAAATCAATTTGGTTCAACAACTCATTCAAAGGTAGTATGCATGTGGCAATACTATAAAGACCTTGCCTTGTCAATTGACACGCACTTCGTCTGACCATCGTGACCTTCGTCAACCCTAACCCACTTGTGCAACAACAAAACATTTCAAAAAGAACATGTGAACATTATAACTCTAAACTCTTGCCACACAGGACAGTGTCAGAACTACAATGCATAGTTACAATGACACTCAAGATGTGTTCTTAGGAAAAGTTAAATTTGGTTTAACAATGTATTCAATTTGGTGTGATTATTACGTCACAATAGAGTACGCGCAAAGTGTGCAGTTCTCGTACGCATAATAGATGCGCAATGAAAATGACAAAATACGGCGCAGTGAATATGGTCTTATATTTCATGCTTTTTTAACACGTAATGTCCATAGGCTTTTTCATGAAAGGTAAATATGGTCTCATATTCCCCGATTAGCCCTTTTAGGATTACCAGCAAGTGTAATATGATTTTTTAAAACCACTGCTCAGATGTCTGATACGGGTAATAATAAGAATTAGTGTGAGTAATTTTACTAATGCCCGAACAAAATGCTGTGTAATATTTGTTTTAAAAATTATGACGTGGATCCTTGTTATTTGATTAATCACCCTCATTATTCACCCTCATATCTTCAGTCAAAATCATTTCAAACCTAGGCGTTTTAAATTCCGCGGCAGCCATTTTCGCAAGTAAAAGTAAAACGATGAAATCTCAATGGTTTCGATCGCAAAACATGATCGTCAATGAATGGTCATTACCATAGGATGTTGACCGGTAGTTATCCAAATTTCGCATTCGGCAAAAAAAAAGGATGGTCACCTGTACGCTTTAAACCAATCATTTGATTAGGATCCACGTCATCATTTTATAAAGTCCAATAAGTGCCTTTCTAAATCTAACATTAGATCAACAAATCACCCTCTTTCATATCATCAGATGATATCTCAAATATATCTCAGTACTCTAAGCTGGGGGTTTCCAAACTTATCTTGAATACTCTCTAGTGCACATGTATTTAAGTTTACAAATAGATATCTTTTAAAGTGATCCATAATTGGAGATAAAAATCCAGCGATGTAATGAAAGCAAAACTTTTCCTAGCTTGATTATTTTACGGCTTGTACTGCAGCGGATGAGCTGCCGATCACTCATGTATATACTGTGCATGCTGCCGCACCGACGACGCGATTGAGCAAGTGCGCAGCTGCAGCAAATGCCCTAATGAATATTCACGCTATACAGCTAGTCCAGGCTAATGAATTGCAGTGAGTACACTGAATTTTCTTATCCCTGGATAGTGGATAGGCGCTTAATACGGGACTCAAACAGCATACGTGTGTAAAAAGCAAAACATGTCTTAAAAGAGTATTAGTGTACTTGTACAAAAAGGGGAGTTGTCCTCAGTTTTGTGACTAACCTTCAAATTTGAGATTGCATAGGTATTCCGTATCAGATTATTATTCCCTCGCCAACAAAGACGGAGGGGATATAGAAACACTGCCGTCCGTCCTTCTGTGCATCCGTCCTTCTGTAACAAATTGGTTTCCGATCGATAACTTCAGTAATGTTTGACAGATTTTAATGAAATTTGATATAAAAGGTACATGATATCAAAATACAGGCTAAGTTCGATTGTGGAGTACAAAGGTCATAGCTCATTAAATATGGGAAAAAAACACATCTGGTTTCCGATCGATAACTTTAGTAATGTTTGACGGATTTTAATTCTATTTTGCTGACCAATTTCTATATTTTTTTTCTGCCCACATTCAATCAATTTAAATGTCGGGGTTGGCATCTTCTTTGATAATGCCATTGTTCTATGTTGGCTCCAAACAGCCCAATAGTAATACAAAACTCTGCATTACTCTACATTTTACTTCCAGTAAATTGTCCAAGACAATTAGTATAGCTAGTTAATGGGCAATCCAAGTTTAGCATCCGGTTTCACTGTAGTTCAAAACTACATTTTAAGTGCATGGATACTGCATAAATCTTAGCAACAGAGTATTTGAGGTTAAAAGGTAGATATGAGAGTAGACTTTTGCAGTTTCTATTTATAGAATGCATTGTAGTTTTTGTATTCATGTGTGGAAATAATTACCCAAGCTCTGCATGAAAAGTCCAAAAAGACAGAATTTTTTTAATGTTCAAAACCACATTTTAAGTTCATGGATACTGCATAAATCTTAGCCACAGAGTATTTAGGTGAAAAGGTAGATATGAGAGTGGAATTTTCTAGTTTCTATTTTTAAAATGCATTGTACCAGTAGTCCTTTTTTATTTATGTGTGGAATTACCCAAGCACTGCATGAAAAGTACAAACAGGCAAACAAAGAAACTGCATGCCTTATGAGAAGGCTTGAACAAAAAGTACACAAGGCAATTTGTCAGACCTTGGCCAAATATTTGTTACTTTTCAACCTTGTACTCTACATGTTGTGTGAATGATTGCCAAAATAAGAGGGGAGGGGGGGTGGTGCTACGATGCGATTAATATTAGGATAGATGTTTTTTCTTCTGTGTTTTTACAGTCCACAGAGAGGTACTTGATATTTTTAATTGTCAGTATTTTGTCACAAAAGAAACTTTTGTTCTTTAAGTCACAGCATGTGGTGCATTCATTAAATGTGACATCATAACCTTGGCAACTTCAGCAGTTTTAGGAGAATTTTATTTGTAAGACTTTTCTCTTTTCTTTTACAGGACTATTCTTTGTCCTTTTAAGGCTTGTTCTGAAAGAAAACTTGTTGAAATATATATCATTTCTCTTTCCACTATTGCAAAATTGACTACGGTACTGTGGCGGCCGCCCCCGCCTCCGTCTTTACCCTCGACCTCTACGTCGGGATTTTTCTCATTCCCAGCTGGGGAAACTGATTCTTTATATCAATTATAACAATACTTATTTACGTTCGTTTCGTCGAAATATACGACTATGACGGAGTACCAGTTAAGAAGAAAGACAAAGTGTTTATAGACTCATAATTTCAGTTTCAAGACAAAAGAAAATGGTCAACTTTTATTAATGCATGTACTTCAAATGTTTACATCTTTCTATCACCACTGTCACAAATACCTTGTGCTCATAGTTATACTTAATGCATTTATATGATTGTCGTTCTTATATTCTAATACATGTAATAAAGTGAAGGGCAATGATTCATTGGGATTTATGGGACTTTGGGAGTTTTCCGTCTTAGTTTAATTCCATGGCATCATATGGGGAGAGGTGGACTTAGCATATTCCTGCGTCTTAAAAATAGTAGTTCATTAATTCCAGTATATTAATTCCAGCATCTTAATTCCAGTATATTAATTCCAGCATCTTAATTCCAGCGTCGACTTGGTTCTGTACCTTCATATTCCAGTTGTAAATACGTGTAGTTCCTTAGATGGGAGGATTTCCAGGGAGGGAGAGAGAGCTTATAATGTGTGGTTCCGACGAGCGCCCAATTCCAAGTCCTATCCTTAATTTGGGGGGGGGGGGGATTTCCAGGGAGAGACTACTGAATAGCTGTTATCCCGACGAGCGCCCAATCCAACTCCTCGCGTTTCAGAAATGTTACGGGTTATAAACGCATAATGCGGACGTGGGGGGAAAACGATACGCTAAGCGATCTTGGAAAGCACACGCGCAGCCAAAATGGACTTAACATGAAGACTGTGCTAGTTCAGAGCAAAATATCTAAGTAAATCTCTTATTTTACCATTAATTAAATACTACACTCTGCATTACATATCAGTTGCAGTAAATATTAACAAGTTACATTGTCTAAACAACTTTCCATCCGAATTCATGTGATATACTTATAAACAATTACAGTATAACATCTTAAAACATCTCGATAAAGGATCCAAATGTCAAGCGCTCGTATGCAAATTATTAACGTAAACATTGTGCGTCGGTGTATGACGCGCTTGAAAACAACAATCGATGACTCATATAAGTTAGGCCTCTTTGTTACGTCACGACCGCGGCGCGGATCGTTACACAGCCCTCCTCTTTACAAAATGCGTCCTCGCATTTATTAAAGACATTAGGTTTCCTGGGCGATAACCATGTTACAATGCAACCTTGTCTTAATTCGATTGCAAGTATATACAAAACCAAAAATAACTTCACTCAATATTACCAATAAGGTAGGTGACATTTAGAAGAAAACACTTGTCTTATTTTGCCCACTTTTCTTCTCCTTCTCTGTTACATCACAATCTCTCTATCAACACCAGCATCAATCAAATATACATCTACAACATAAGACATCTGCTTTTCTTCCAAAACTTGTCAATTCTTTGTTCCTATGCAACATGGAACGTGCACTTATATTCTTAAATTTTTCATCGCCCTAGATTACCTATCACAAATAAATTATAATCCTTAAATCTACTCAGTGGCGTTACAATGTCAATAATGTACATGTATATATACAATATAAGCAATGGAATCTGTATAAGAAAGAAATATAGATGAGAAAACAGAGTTGAATAGAAGAAAGAAAGAAGTGAGAAAGAAAGTTATAGAGAAGGAAAGAGGAGAAGGAAACAGATCCAAAGTATAACAAAATATGTCTTATTCTAAAAACCATTTCTAATAAAAGAAATGTGCGGGTCTTCTATTCCTCAGTGGATAGCGTCGAGTATCTTCTTGTCTTCTATTTACAGTCACGTCTGGCGTTGAATCTTGATCAACCTCTTCAGAGTTGGACTCCATCTCTCTGGCATCATTTCCATCATCTTCCCGTCTAGTTTGAGCTGTCTTCCATTCCTTAGGCTCGTCTCCATCACATGGCTTTAAACGGTCAAAGTGTACAACCTTCATCTTGGTTCCAGGACTCTTTTGAATTCTGTATGTCACATCAGACAGCTTCGTCTTAATCTTGAATGGGCCATTCCATCTGTAACTTAGTTTGGGACTGATGCCTTTGTGTCTCTGATTATTTCGTAACCAAACGAAATTTCCTTCTTCGTAACTACTTCCAGCAATTTTCTTGTCGTAGTTCCGCTTTTGTCTTCGGAGATTCTTCTGACTGTGCTCAGTAATCCTTGTATAGACTTTATCCATCCTGTCTCGTAGTTCCTTGACGTAGTCTGTTCCAACTTCCATATCTGGTTGGATCATGTACTGATCTGAAAGCATTTTCAGTTCTCTTCCGAACATCATCATGTTTGGCGTTTCTCCTATTGTCTCATGAACTGAACTTCTGTATGCCGTTGTAGCTATGTGTACATACTTGTCCCAATCTCGCTGATTCTTTCCAGGCTCTATTAGCGTGACAAGCATATCGAGCAATGTTCTGTTGAAGCGTTCAATCATACCGTCTGATTTAGGGTTATATGCCGTCGTCCTTGTCTTCTTTATTCCCAAGATCTGGCAAACTTCTTTGAACAACTGTGACTCAAAGTTCCTTCCTTGGTCTGTGTGAATCTCAGTTGGAACCCCGTATCTACATATAAACTCTTCAACTAGTTTGGGTGCCACAGTACTTGCTTTCTCATTAGGTATTGGATAAGCTTCTACGAACTTTGTGTAGTAATCGGCTACTACCATTATGTACTTATTTCCGTCATTCGTCTCCGGCAAAGGTCCTAGTATATCAAGAGCGATCCGTTCCATCGGACTTCCACTTCTTCTCTGCTGTAGAGGTGCTCGTCTCTTCTTACCAGCTGACTTCCGTCGAGCACAAGATTCACATTTACGGATGAAAGACCTCACATCTGCCTTCATTCCTACCCAGTAGTATCTCATCTGACTACTCTTCAGTGTCTTAGTTGCTCCCAAATGACCAGCTAAAGCGCTACCATGAAGTTCTTTCAAAACTTCATCTATTTTCCTTCCAGGTAATACTAGTCGCCACTTCACTTCTTTGCCATCTATAGATTCCCATCTACGGTAGAGTATTCCATCTCTGATTTCAAGTTGTTCCCAATGCTCTAACAAGACTTTAACTTTCTTAGACATTGCGGAAACTTCTTCCTTTGGTGGTCTGGTCTTCCTTTCCATAGCCTCTAGCACAGGCTTTATATTTGGGTCGTCTAGTTGATCTTTCCTCATCTCAGACAGTCTCTTCTCATTTGTCATCATTATTACACGTGCTTTGGCTGTTTCTTCCTTGAACTCGCACTCCAGTCCTCTTCCACACTGGCCACATGGTCTTCTCGACAATGCATCTGCATTCCCATGACTTCTACCAGCCCTGTGAATGATCTCTATATCATAAGCTGCGATGACCTCAAGCCATCTTGCTAGCTGTCCTTCAGGGTTTTTGAAATTTGTTAGCCACCTTAAAGCTCCGTGATCTGTTCTCACCGTTACATGTCGACCGTAGAGATATTGTCTGAAATGCTTCAAGTAAACGACAACTGCAAGTAGTTCCCTTCTTGTAACGCAGTAGTTCCGTTCTGCCTTACTTAGCACTTTACTTCCGTAAGCAATTACTCTTTCCTTTCCATCTTGTACTTGTGACAACACTCCTCCAATTCCATCCTTACTGGCGTCTGTGTCAAGAATGAATGCACCTTCCGTATTCGGGTATCCCAGAATAGGTGCAGTAATCAATCTTCTTTTCAACTCTTCAAACGCATCCTGACAGACAGAGCTCCATTCGAACTGTCCGGCACGGCGCTTTTCCGTGAGTTGATGAAGAGGTTTGGCTATACTAGCAAAACCTTCAACAAAACGTCTGTAGTAGGATGCAAGACCAAGAAAACTTCTAACTTCCGTCACATTCTTTGGCGTCGGCCATGTTTTTACAGACTCAACCTTTTCTGGCTGTGTTGAGACTCCCTTGCTTGATACTTCGTGTCCGAGATAGGACACCTTCTTCCTGAACAGAAAGCATTTCTTTGGTTTTAACTTCAAGTTGGCTTGTCGTAGTCTATGGAATACTTGACGTAACCGAGAAAGTTCCTCTGGTATCGATTTACCAAAGATAATCAAATCATCTAAGTAGACAAGTAATGTCTCCCAATGCAATCCGGTTAGTACTTTATCCATCAATCTCTCAAAAGTGGCTGGGGCGTTACAAAGTCCAAAAGGCATCACGTTCCATGAGTAGAGTCCACCATCAGCTACGAAAGCTGATTTTTCCTTAGCATCTTTGCTTAAGCCTACTTGCCAGTATCCACTTGCCAAGTCCAGGGTCGAAAACCACTGCGCTCCTGACAAAGCATCCAATGTTTCATCTATACGAGGTAGGGGGTAGGCGTCCTTGATCGTGGCAGCATTCAGTTGCCGATAATCCACGCAAAATCTCTGAGTTCCGTCCTTTTTCTTTACGAGTACAATGTTTGAAGCCCATGGACTATCAGTTGGTTCAATAAGACCTTTCTGTAGTAGCCCTTCCACTTGCTCCTTGATTTCGTCTCTCTGCCCAAAAGGGTGCTTGCGTTGTCGTTGTCTAATTGGTCGCTGAGTTCCAGTATCTATATTGTGTTGTACCAAATTGGTCCTTCCAATATCATCATCTCCTCTTGAGAATACATCCTGAAATTCCGTCAATAACTTTCCAACGTCTTGGCGATACTGATCTGGTATTCCTTCTGTACTTCTCTTTAGCAAATCCCTCAAATGTTCCGGAACTTTTCCATCACCAACAGTGGTGTACTTGGGGACTTCTTGTACTTCACTTGTATCTATTACGGTCATCATAGCGATTGGTGTGTTCTTCTTTATTACTTTGTTGGAAGTAGATGGGTTGAATACTCTAACAGGCACTAACTCCTCACCTGTCTTGATTAGAGTTCTAGCTGTAATGAGTCCTTTCTTCACTAATTGTTGTTGAACATTTCCAGCCTCTATTAAACCTAGGGTGTTAGGTTTAATTCGATCTCCTTCCTTTATTGATCCAAGTATTACAGCTTCATGTCCTGCGGGGATTGTAGTAGTTTCTGATGCAGTTATGCGGCAGGATAGTCTTTCTCCACTTTCATTCTTGCACTCTACTTTGCCCCATTTTGTTGTGAGTTGAAAATTAGTCAGATCAATGCTAGCCCCCATTCTTGTTAGATTGTCCAAACCAAGGATTCCATCACTACTCACATCTGCTACCAAAACTGTTATTACTCCTTTATTTGGTCCTATCTTCATCTCATGAGTTATTGCTCCATAAATGGCTAATGGTGAACCATTTGCTAATTGTGCACTTATGCTACGATGTTGCAGAGGGGGTCTATCTTTTTCATCTAATTGTTCATATGATCGTCTAGAAATGTAAGAATCTGAAGCACCAGTATCAACTAGAAATTTGTATTCCTTGTCCTGAATGTGCACTGGAACATAAAGACCATCAACATTTCGATTTATACTGGGTATGAAACTTGTCTTTGTTTTGCTAGGTTGGGTCTCAGTTAATTTTGGACGTTTGGCCGCGCCACGACCCTTTGGGGCGACCACTTGTCGTTTGACTGACGCTGATATCTTTGTCTTGACCAGTTAGATTCATCACTTGGATAGTTCCTTCCTCTTCGATCCATTTGTTTCTCACGGCATTCCCTCGCGAAATGGCCAGGTTTCTCACAATAGAAACATGTTTGGGTTTTCACATCAAATCTTCCTTGCACTGTTTGGCTTGGTCTTTGATTAGTTCCTGGTTTCTTCTCATATTCCTGACATCTTTCCTTGTTAGGTTGACTTTCCATGGCTTGGCCTAAGACTTTGTTGACTTCATCTTTGATCATCTTCTCTAGATCCACTTCAGAGCCGATTCCTCTATTGTAAGTAGGCTTAACCTTCCATCCATTCCTCTCAGTCTCCGTCTGTAGAAATGTCTCAGTAGTTATTGCTGCTTGAATTACCTCATCTAAGCTTGTTGCCTTAGCATGAAATATTCCCATACGAATCTCACTACTACGAATAGCATCAGTAAAATGAATCCTAGCCAGTCTATCGACCCCTTGACTTTCAAAGTTTGGATATGCCTTATCAGTTAGTTCCCTAATATGACGTCCTAGTTCTTGGAGTGACTCTCCTTGTCGTCGCTTACGATTCCTAAGTTCCAACAAATAGCTTTCCGCCTGTTTGGCAGAAGAGAACCTAAATGACAGTTTACTCTTTATTTCTTCAAAGTTCCACTTGGTGCCTCTTTGTTCTTCTAGTAATCTCAGAGCTTGACCTCTCAAGCTAGCAGCTAGATACTTCGCAGATTCCTCATTTTTCCAGTTGTTGATTTCGCAACAAGATTCAAAGTGCGAAGCGTAGTCTTTCCAGTCGGTACTTCCATCATACTTGTCCGGCATGATCAGTGGTCGATGAGGAGTTTCCCGAATTCTATCTTCTTTGGCATAGCGAATATCATCATTCTTCTTTTGTATTTTCATCTGGTTAGTTTCCTCCTTAAGTTTCCTCGTCTTTGATTCATCGACACGAGATATTCCTTCCTCGTCTCTATTTTGGACTTCCATTCCTTCCGGTCGTCTATTTGGTTTAGAGTTGAATTCCACTTCATCATCTGAAGAATCAGATAGTTCTTCCGTGGTGGAGTCTGGGTCAACACTCCTCTTCCTTGGTTTCTTTGTCAACTTCATCATTTGCCCCATTAACTTTGTTAGTTGACTTAATATCCGACTTTGTAATTTCTCTGACCTACTCTTCTTTTTCTTTGAACTTTTTGTACTAGACATTGTTTCATCTGAGGAGCAACTTAGCTCATCTATTTCTTTCTTAGACTCTGGTACCTCCGCCATATTAATAATCCCACTTCTGACACCAAATTTGTGGCGGCCGCCCCCGCCTCCGTCTTTACCCTCGACCTCTACGTCGGGATTTTTCTCATTCCCAGCTGGGGAAACTGATTCTTTATATCTGTCAGGATATTCGTCAGCCGACATTTTATTTATAATGTCCGAGCGGTTAAAGTAATTAGATCTTTTCTTTTATTAGAGGAAAGTCGGGGGAAGCTACAATACTTATTTACGTTCGTTTCGTCGAAATATACGACTATGACGGAGTACCAGTTAAGAAGAAAGACAAAGTGTTTATAGACTCATAATTTCAGTTTCAAGACAAAAGAAAATGGTCAACTTTTATTAATGCATGTACTTCAAATATTTACATCTTTCTATCACCACTGTCACAAATACCTTGTGCTCATAGTTATACTTAATGCATTTATATGATTGTCGTTCTTATATTCTAATACATGTAATAAAGTGAAGGGCAATGATTCATTGGGATTTATGGGACTTTGGGAGTTTTCCGTCTTAGTTTAATTCCATGGCATCATATGGGGAGAGGTGGACTTAGCATATTCCTGCGTCTTAAAAATAGTAGTTCATTAATTCCAGTATATTAATTCCAGCATCTTAATTCCAGTATATTAATTCCAGCATCTTAATTCCAGCGTCGACTTGGTTCTGTACCTTCATATTCCAGTTGTAAATACGTGTAGTTCCTTAGATGGGAGGATTTCCAGGGAGGGAGAGAGAGCTTATAATGTGTGGTTCCGACGAGCGCCCAATTCCAAGTCCTATCCTTAATTTGGGGGGGGGGGGGATTTCCAGGGAGAGACTACTGAATAGCTGTTATCCCGACGAGCGCCCAATCCAACTCCTCGCGTTTCAGAAATGTTGCGGGTTATAAACGCATAATGCGGACGTGGGGGGAAAACGATACGCTAAGCGATCTTGGAAAGCACACGCGCAGCCAAAATGGACTTAACATGAAGACTGTGCTAGTTCAGAGCAAAATATCTAAGTAAATCTCTTATTTTACCATTAATTAAATACTACACTCTGCATTACATATCAGTTGCAGTAAATATTAACAAGTTACATTGTCTAAACAACTTTCCATCCGAATTCATGTGATATACTTATAAACAATTACAGTATAACATCTTAAAACATCTCGATAAAGGATCCAAATGTCAAGCGCTCGTATGCAAATTATTAACGTAAACATTGTGCGTCGGTGTATGACGCGCTTGAAAACAACAATCGATGACTCATATAAGTTAGGCCTCTTTGTTACGTCACGACCGCGGCGCGGATCGTTACAGTACATATTATGTGTCCTTTATACATAATTATGTGCATGTATTTAACCAGTTTCAATACATTGCAAGTATGTACGAATGTTGTATAAGGGGATTAGATGCCAGATGGAGAAAATAAACCCATTGAACTTTGATTGAAGAATGCCGATGGAAAATCTTGGCTAGGCTGCAGGTTAAAAGTCGAGGAAATACTTGAAAGGGGAGGGGGGAAGGATAACTAATAGGTACATTTTAGATGAGATGAGATAAGGTTAAAAGCAGGTAATGTGTATAGGTTTGATTTGAATTAAAGGTAACATTAGGGGAAAGTCTAAGCGATTTTGCTCCATGGATATGTTACAAACCATAACTTAAATTTCAGTATATCTAATGACTGTACCAAGCTACAGCTACATGTAATAGCCCTACTAGAGCTTGAATCAGACAAAGCATCAAATGAAACAATATATTGATGTCAATTTATGTTCACAATCCTATAATACAAGTACTTCAATAATACTTGTTAATGTACAGTATGGAACATTCAACATGCATGTATCTTTATCTTGGTGTTATAGCAAAAGTCATTGAATGCTTGAATTGAATTTGAAAGAAATAATGTATGGTATTACTATTATCTCTTGAATCATCTTATGTGTTCTCTATGATTCTACAACAGAAGACATTGTATGCTCAGAGTTTAAAAAAAAGAGTGCTATATAATCACTAATACCCCACAATTCTAAATCAAGAATAATTTTATTTTGTTTTTTCTTGACACTCAGGCGGCTGACACATTAGCAGTACGACAGAAGAGGAGAATATATGACATCACAAATGTACTTGAAGGAATTGGATTAATAGAGAAGAAATCAAAGAACAGTATTCAATGGAAGTAAGTATTACATTTTCTCTTTACATGTATGTCCTAAGTTATATGTCCATGTTTGCGTGGTATGATACTTCTGTAGCAGCCTGCTTCTTATTGCATCAAATTATTTCTAGTTGGGGGAAAAAAAAAAACTTTTTGCAGCTATTGCAAAATCAGGTTACAAAGGGTTTCAGAGCAGAGACTTGTGATGTCTGTCTTTACTCCCAACACAGATTTGTTTTAAATGCAAGAATGAGAGAACAGATTAATTTTTGTTTATGCATATGAATTGATCTACACACATATCCTGGTTATTGGCACTGTTTGGCAGTACATGAAATTTTGATAACTGTTTATCACATTAGTACAAGTGTGATGGCATATACATGTAGGTAAGAAATCTGATACTTAGTTGGGCAGCCACTTTTCAAATATACACTGGTACCTGCGTAAATGCATGTATTATAAATTAAGTCAATTATTTTCTTGCATGTAATGAAACATAGTTGACATTTTGAGTATGGATTAACTACTCTATCATAGAAACTGCAGGAATTTCAATAAAGAAGCTGAGACTTCAAATCCTTGCCCTATGACCCTTCTATTCCCACTGGTCTGTCTTGACCCATTGGTAGAAGACGGGCACTTGATAGGACGTTGTCTTTGTTATGCAATGAGACTTGCAGTGGATACATGTAGGAAGTGTGCAACGGAGGAATGTAATATTGAAGCACTATGCAAAAAGTCAATATTTTTATGATGATCAATGCACTTTGAATTTCCTCTTCTTCTGCGTGCAGGGGTGGCGGACCGGGTAGCAACACCAAGGAAGCCACAGACCGGGTGGAGGAACTGAAATTAGAACTTGACCAGTTAGACCAAATTGAGCAGGAGCTGGACCAGCAGAGGTCGAGAGTCCAACAGAGTATCAGGAATGTGACGGACGATGTAGAGAATAGCAGATATCCTTTCATGGTTGAGGACGACTTGGTCTTCTGGATGTGGAGCATGAGGAATGGAAGTGTGTGTGTGAAGAAAAAATTGGGATCCAACTAGAATGAATGAGTAGGGCAGGGGGGCATTTCACAAAACTTGTCATCAGTGACAATGACAGTTTTTGTTATAAGCTACTGTCTGAAATCCTTGCTTCTGATTAGTTATCAACAGATTTGCCACTGATTTTTGTAATTTGTCATTGAAAGAAGGCTTTGTGAAACGGGTCCCAGGTCTTAATATACATGTAAGAACATTGTAAATGTAGCATAGCACAGTGTTGAAAAATAAAAAAGGAATGGTATTTAATAAGAAAAAGTCACATAAACACTTCTAACAGGCCACAGTGCAAAGGGATATGCCAAATCACGGTACTTAGCATTTCAGAGCAAAACAACAAGAAACAAAACAAATACAAACAAAATACCTGTGCCTCGCCTTCTAGTTCTATTGCATTGGTCATAAATTTGTCTGTCGTATGTACATGTACCTTTATTACCTAAAAGAAAAATAGGACTTAAAACCTTTGATACTTACTATTTGTGGGTAAGTTGCTTAGTACCAGTAAAATACATTAAAAGATAATATGATTAGGTACCTCTTGTGTACACTGCCCATTTGACATAAAACTGATGTAGGCAAATATGTAAGTAATGTTCCTGTGGATTTGTTTTATGGTAGTCCTGTCATTGAGGAATTTGTTTTCAGTTGCTTGTCATTTCTTTCATAATACACATGTACTGGAAAAGTTCTCATTAATTGTTTGTTGTTTGTTGGGTCTTTGTGGGGTTTTGGACTTAATAACACACAATTTAGTTTATTCTAGCAATGAGAAAGCAACTCTTGAAAATATGTCTATTTCATGTGCCAAACTTCTGTACTTTAAAGGTACTATGTCCCATTTGCAGGCCAAAAAATTGAAAAAGTTAAATTCCAACTACATTTGAAAGATAATACTAATTTAGAACTTCCCTAAAAAAGGTGGGGCTTGAAAATGTCTTCAAGTGGGAAAATAACGACTATTAGTTGTCAAATTGACTTTAGGGCTATAGAGCCCAAAAGTAATAGTCTTGATTTTCAGACAATTGTACCGAATGGTCATACGTTTTAAATTCTGCGCAAATATTCAATCAGTTTAATCTTGGCCATCACAAGAAGTGGGTTATTGATGTAGACAAATGCTCATGTACCCTTTACAACTCTTTTCATGTATTTATTACCAAAGAAGAAGAAAAAGCCAGTCAGTCACTCAATAGTGTCTGACAGTGAAGTCTAGCAAGTAAACGGGTTTCCTTGCATAATTTGAATATGAGGACACTGCTAACGTTTAAATTTCACAGATACATGTAGGACATACATGACATATTCATAATTCCTGCAAAGTTCTACAGCATTTGAGGTTGGCTGCAAAAGGGACATAGTACCTTTAAATATAATTGATTTTTACCATTATAGTATTAATAATGATGATTTCATTTGTATAGTGCTTTACAAGTAATTATGACTCTGGTCATTATATTCAGTTACTTTGTTGCACAGATAAGTGTATACCCTTCTCTCTCCAGGGATCATACCAGCAAGCGATATTGTACAGGCACACACGTGTTAATCCAACTACGTCCATCATTATTCTTCTTTTTTTGAAGTACATAAGACAATGTTTGATATAGAACTTAGAGATGGTGATCATATCTGGTGAACTTGATGTCAGTGAATATCCCCATGTTTCTCCTTAACTCCATCACACATTAGCGTATGTAACACATGAAGATTTATGCAGATGTTTCAAAGGCGACACATTACTAGCAGTACAAGCCCCTTCAGGAACGCAGCTGGAAGTACCTGTACCTGAAAGGGTAAGAACACAGAAATACCTTATCTAGGATCACTTTGTGTCAGCTTCTAAAAGCAAAATTGTATACAAATTAATAGATTTGAATACACATTATAATATTTCTCAGAATTAATGTTGTCTTTACTCATGTCTGCTATATAGTGGAATTATTTATAATTTATTCGGAGATGTTCTTCAGACATGGCAACCTAAAATCTGATACAGAACCGGGTGTAGGGTAAATTATTTCCTGCCAAGTGAACCCCATTGAGAAATATGCCGTAGTAAACCACACATTTTATTTATTTTTATTTTTGTATTAATGATGAAAGTGTAATATGCTTCATATTTGGGGGTCTTCTAACGTAGGACAGGCTTGCAGTTGCCATTCGTTGACCTTTTTGTGACGATAATTTCACTTTCCGTGGTTTGACTCAATAACTTGTGATTCAGAGCCCTAAAAAATAAGCCAGATCCATGAGTACAAAGGGCAAACATTTCTGCACACACTGCGTCCATTTCGTTTCATGAGTCATGAATATGTTGTGTAAACTTGTGTTTGATGCCAGGAATTAAAAAAAAGAAAATTACTCTTTAAAATCCTTAATTTGACAACATGTTGAGAGATTCAAAGTCATTATTTTTCGATCAAAATTCACCATTTGTTCAACTTTTTGATACAAAAATTTACCTGCATATAAAAGAAAGTGTTATTGTTGCCAATTTGAAGAACACTATGTGATTAAATGTAAATAAATCATGTCTTGAAAGTTTAATAAAAAAACATTTTTTCCTGTGACATATGTAAATAGGCCTTGAGATGTGCAATGACTCAGGGGTAGAGCATTCTTCTTCTAACCGAAGGTCCTGGGATAAAAATGATGCTGATGCTTTAATTACCTTCACACTAAGGCAAAAAATCCCCAATTATGAAATCTCTTGAGTAGGGCTTAGAGTTGTACTGTTGTAGTCTATGGGTTGCTTATCTACAAGTGTATTCTTACTCTGTCACCTTGCTGCATGAGTAATAAATGAAACTCTGTTGTCTTTCTTTTCTGTCACTCTAGGGCCCAGACAATCAGAAAAGATACATGGTTCACCTCAAGAGTTTTAATGGTCCTATATACGTGCTTCTAGTCAACAAGGATGAGACGAGCAATAGTCCTGTGGTGGTTCCAGTACCGCCCCACAACCTCCAGCCCCCTGCACCTGCCCAGAGAATCACCAGAGCTAGTCGACTCGTACCGGCAGAACCAATAGGTAACAAATCGTGGAAGCCTTGTGGAGGTGATGTCCTGAACAATGGATGTTATAGACTAAATTTCTCATCACTTTTTGGTTACATCTCAAAGATCCATTCATATATGAAAATGATCCGCAAGGGTCTTGTTTGAAAATGTTCATGTGCCTGACTAGTGCAGTGTACACTTTGAAAATGGTTATCCTAAGCTTTACTGAAGTCTGTCCAATCTGTATTAAAACCTCTTGCGATATTGGTTACAGTAAACTTGAATCCTGTATTCAATATTTTTGTTGAATTATTTAACTTCTGATATGAACAGGGATATTTTTGTGTTGCAAACTGATCTTTACCGTTTATTCTACTAGGAAATAAACTTTTATTTATGCCATTGATTACCCTTTCAGCACAAGCCATTTCTGCGCCGGCAGTAATAGTACAGCAGCAGCAGCAGCAGGTGAGGCAACCTACACCACCCACAAAAGTGGCTACACCAACCCCAGTCTCTGTCATTCCTGTTGTAGAACCAATGCTTACTGAAACCAAGATCAAGGAAGAGGTGACGGAAGAGAGCTTAAATGGTGCTAGTCCAGGTGAGATGAAGTAGAGTTTTTGCAATTGCTCATTCACTTCCTCCCTCTTTCAGGTTTTCCTATGTTTCCTGTACTGTATGTCTTTCTTTCCCTTTTCATCTCTCTGTCTCTCTTTCTCTCTTTATTCATCTCTTCATTTTCTTTTAAACTCTTCTTTATTTCATCCCTAGTCCAGGTGAGTTGGAATATACACCCCCCCCCCCCCCCCCTCTCTCTCTCTATTTCTCTCTTGTGCTCATCACCTCTTCGGCTTTCACTCCCTCCCTCATTTACTCCAAGGTTCACGTATCTTATACTTTATTTACTTCAAATTCTGTATTCTCTAACCTTTTTGATGAATATAATATCACCCTACAAAAATACATTCTTTGCATATTCTTGTCCGTTGACTATAACTCAGAAGAAGAAAAAAGCAGCCTTTAGTTTTGTATTTTATGTTATGATCCTTCCATAGGCTGCATGAAAATACAAGATGATCCAGTCCAGTATAGGAATATTCCTAAAGCAGCATTCCCTTCATGGAGTTTGGAATTAGGATATATATACAATTTGTGTGTGTGTGTGTGTTTACACATACGATGTCAGTGTTAATTGTGTTGGGCATGCGATCTACTCATGTAGTATTGGATTACAAGATAGGACCATCCCACTTCCACACAGCTGAGGTGTCAAAGATCTTGCTGGCAGTGTCGCGTTGCACACCCATATTGATCACACGTCTTCTTCTCTTAACCTACATTTTAACTGGGGGGGGGGGGGTCAATTTGACGTTTCACCGCCGATCGCCGCGAAACTTTGCATGCATGTCAAGTGAAGTGTATAGAATACTATGGTAATTTCAAATTTTTGAAAAATTAACTCATTTGCATATTTATGGTAATTTATGCAAATAAGTTCATCATATTCACATCATAGATTATTCATGTTTACGTATTCTTTTTAACTACATATATTTATTAGACCATTTGGAATAATAATACAAGACAAAAAATTGGAAGAGCCAGGTTATTCCTTATGTTATTTCATTGTTTTTTTAACTTATGTATTTTATTGTTTTTGTTGTTTTATTTCATTTATAACTACAATTCAACTATTTTGACCCCAAAACAAACATCTAAACTTTAAACAAGACTGAATAACCAATGTTTTATCTATTTTTAGGAAAAATGACTTTTACATATGTTTTGTACACAAATCACGAAAATGAGCGATTTTCAGGCTGACATGCAAAGACAAAAGGTCACATGACCTTGTAACCGTCAGTCTGATTTTTCAAAAAAATTGTTTTAAAAGATGCGTAAGACTCGAAAGTAAAAAGTCATGAAAGGAAAATTTCATATCTGCCGCGGTTTCGGAGAAGTCGCGAAATTTCTACAGGGGGGGTCAAATTGACCCCCCCCCCCCAGTTAACATAGGGTTAACCTTCTTTTAATTTTAGGGCGATGTACTTGTATTATGAAGGTCATCTTAGATTTTCAAGGTCATGGGTATTTATCAATGATGATGATGATGATTTGGCTTCCTGTACTGTGTAGCCCCCATGATACTCTAGACAGTGCAATATTAAAGTAGTAATGTCTAGTTATAGCCAAGTGGCCATTGTGAAGTTTTTAAGCATATCAGGTTCACATATACATTTGAGTGAAGAGTTTAAATGTTGAAGAATGACTTCATAATAATAATAATATTCTGCTTTCATATAGTGCTTTAAACATGTCTGCACTAGTTTGGTCAGGGGAGATTAGACCTCCCCTCAAGGTCACTGACATGTGGTTATCTCATCAAAACAGCTCTCAATTAACATAAGAAAAAGAGGATCATGGGAGACCAACAGACACTGATTAGGCATCGTTTGCTATATAGAGGGGGCAAGTAGCTATAAGTGCAGTGGGGCTTTAAGACAATGTCTCTAAGCGCTTTACAGATATAGTTACCTAATGATGTTAGCGCTAGGCTGGGGCTCAAACTCTCAACTTCTCAGTTGAGGTTGAATGACCTTGACACCTCAACAAGAGGTATTTCTTATATGAGAATAACATTCCTATTTTCAGATGAAAACACTCCAGAGTGACTGATTGTATGTTCAGTGTCTTCTAGGCTTTAAATGAAGTTTGTAGGCAACTCAAGCATTTGGAATGCTCCCCAGGGAGTGGAGATTGTGCACACATTGTGTGCAGGCAAGCACTGAATCCAATGACCGGGGTAATAGTATATTTGTAAAGCGCTTAGAGACATTTGTATTAAGCGCCATATAAAAATTAAATATTATTATTATTATTTTAAATGTAGCATTTATTATTTACCTCACTTATTTGCCTTCTTATAACCATTTTACGTATTTCCTTGTTACAGAGAGTCTGAAAGATCTTCAAACGGATATGCTGTTTGATCCTTATAAGGAAGGAATGTATACGGATGACTTTGCAGACCCTGAAAGTGAGTATACTTCTAATGACATTGCATGTACCACATCAACCAAATACTGATCATTAGTAGAAACATTGCAACACTTAGTAAGTAAGTGTTTTCTCTCTATTAATCCTGGAAAACAAAGAGCTTCAGCTACAGAGTTGTTGTATCGGGAGGCCTGAGAATGTTAAGTATTCTCTCACTTTTACTGTGCCCTATAAATTTGTAACTTGCAATGTTTTAAAAAGTGATTGAAAACTGACTAAAATAATTCCTGACTAAGTGTCAAAAGTACATTTTAACTCTAATTTTGTCAATTCATTGCAAAAATGTGAACTTAAAGAGACCCTAATGGTTGTCCTTGTGCTTGCTAAAGATTTTTGAAGTACAAATGTTTCAGTTAAAGATGTAGCTTTAGTAAAATACTGTAGAATATAGCTTCATTTTGAACAATGTTTACATTGCAAATATTGAATTATTGGTAAAGAAAGGAGTGAATTTCAAAATTTATGGGAGTTTAGTTTGAATGGAAATTTTAGTGAACATATATTGTATGAAGAGGTACAGAATGCACTTATACTGGTACATACCATGCTATCACTGGGGAGGTCTTGTTTCTTTATGGTAAGCTTATCAGCGAAACACTGGAATGTTGAAGTGAGCATTGGTGTGTTAAGTACAACACATCCTTCATTGATTATAGATAATCCTGGTCTTTGTTGAGAGAGAAAAGATCTTATTCATGAACTTCACACATCTAGTAATCAATACATCCACCCTCCCACAGGAGGTCCTAGTATGGGAAAGAAAAGACTTAAAGAGACAGTTGGGTTTATAAAAGTGAAAAGTAATTTCTTGGCTTTCTCTCTCATTCTGTTTATTCAGATATAGAAGATCATAGTAGACTTTGTAACAGTGGCATAATGAGAAAAACTTTTTGCTCGAATATAGATTTGGGAATTCGTCATTTTCTAATAAAACGCATAAAAAAGTGAGAAAATCCCTGGAAAATCTTTTAATTTTAGCAACATTTGTAAGCAGCTGTTATCGATTTTGCTTTGTAGCAATGTAAAAGAGAAGGATTGCCCTTTTTAATGTCCTCATATTCTGAATGTGACGAAAAATAGTTTAAACTGTCTTGACAAACCTAATGCTAAATGTATGCATAGTCCCATACATTGCTTTTCACTCTGTTTTTGCATCAAGATTATTTCAATTCGTTATCACTAAAGTTAATGATCCCTAAACTATACAATACACATTTAGCTACATGAACATGTAATCAACCTTTTCCATTAAAAACTTCTAGAGTTACCTTCACAATGCAATAGCATGACCGGTATTGAACTTTGCTTTTAAATCTCAAAACAAAGGCCCCCAGGCTGGGTGGGGACCAATAGGAAATGACTACAAAGAACCCATTGTAAATTAAGAGTGCTTTTGAGGTTTAGGGTCTGTAGAGAGCTGAAGAAAATTTGGCCTTGTTCTATAGCACTTGTTGAATTCTGTCAAAGGATGTTGGCTGGGGTAAATTTAAGGTCTTTAAAGTAACAGGAAATGAACATGTGATTGTAGAATGCACATTTTGTATCTTTGGTTATTTTTTCAAATTGAAATGATTCATGTTAATATGGACACCATGTGATTATTAGCCTTTAGGGTAAATTTTAATCAAATGCAAACAAAAATGATATATGGGCCTTGTAGTATTCCATATGCCAAGCAGATGAACACCTATGAAATTAGTAACAATTAATTGTGATTCATATTAAAGAATGTTAGAATGACTATTAGATTTGTTACTATTGATGTCAAGTAATTACTATATTTTATAGCAAAAGGCAACTCTTTATGGGAGCTATCTAACCATATAAATATGAATATTTTATCCAGAAACTGGGCAATTCCACGGTAACGGAAGGACACTCAGACAAGATTTTTGAACTTCAGGTTCATACTAAAAGAAATGTTTTATTAGTATGTATTAAACTATGGGGAACAAAATGTGTTTCAGTCAAGTGGAAAGCTTCATCAACTTCACAAAGTTTGGATAAACACTAATTAACTGGAAAAACCATGTCCATTTTTATGTCCTTCCGTTACCGAGATAATTAATATGCACATTCTTAAACTACTTAACTATAATGACAATTTTTTTTGGGAGAATTAAAGGCACTTATATAGGTATTATATCTGTACTGTTTAACATCTTATACTAATAAAACAGTTCTTTTAGTATGAACCTGAAGTTCAAAAATCTTGTCCGAGTGTCCTTCCGTTACCGTGGAATTGCCCAACTGTTTAGGGGAGTTAATTACCCATATAAATAAGAACATTTTATCCTGAAACATGGTAGTACAAGATTCTGCAACATATCTTCCCTTCTAAATCTAACTACAGAGTATTGCGTTTGTGTAATAATTGTAGCATTTCGCCTTAGCTTCTCTGTAGGCATTTTTTAAAGCAGCTAGCTTCAATTTCTGTGATTGACGTATCACTACATCTACAGGTAGATGTCAAGAGAGTAGATGCCTTGTCAAAATACTTGTTACAGACCATATTATATTTGTCAGTTGGATGATTTGCATGCTCCTACAAAATGGAGATCAAGAGACTTACTATGCATATGTACAGTACATCTAAAGATAATGCATTTAACCAAGATGCTGTTATTTTCTTTTTATCTCCACAGCGTATCCCTTATTGCGATTATCACCGGCGCCTAACGATCAAGACTATTACTTCAATCTTGATGACAGCGAAGGTGCAGCAGACCTCTTTGATCTCTTTTCCCAATTATAGGGAAAGCTCCAGCAAAGAAATCATTCCTTGTAAATTTTTCTATATGTTCATTTTTTTATACTAGTAGTGGCCTTTTTTGAAGAACAAATGAAATGAATGAATTTGATTTTTTGTATTTTATTTCCTTGTTTTATATGTTTCATTGATAATGTGATTCTTTATCAAACTTTGGGTTATGTAATCACAGGCAACGTTGCAAATCCTTGTTCTGAAATTTTATGAAGTAGATTGGAACTGTTTTCAATGAATTGTGGAGCTACAAGCCATATAATATATCTATATATATATATATATGATTTAAATATACCTCCTTCTGTTTTCATTTTTTGATTTGTTTTATTGCTGTATTTAATTTAACAATGAGCTACGTGACAAGAGGTTTTTAAAAATATTTTTATGATTTTATGAATAATCATTGCCATGAACTGACAGGAAAATATTATGAATATTGAAAATCCATTGTTTTGCATTATTTCTATGATAGCAGTGAAAATAATTGTGTTCAAATTAATGATATTTTCTTAAATATCGTATGAAGTCTGTCCATTGAATAAGATTTACCCAATTTGAATGTGAACTATGCCTTCTCTGCATGCTCTAGCATTGCTGGAATTTGCTGCATAAGGCTATACCTCGGTATTCCAGTACTCCCGATAAATGAAGTAGACTCAGAAATTAGGGTGTTTTTTTGCCATTGTATCTGTTACAATGAGCGAATAATTAATGTTACCCATCGCATGATTCTCATGTGTTCATTCTTGTCACTCCTTTGGTACATTTGATAAAGGCATCTCGATTTGCATCTGCCCTCAGAAATGGAAATTATTTTTAATCAGAAATTACTGGGGATTTTCTAAATGTTAGCTCTCATTTTATAGCTACCCTCCATCCAGAATACTGTCAAACATTTCACAAATTCACAAATTGATTTAAGTACATTGCTATATGATTATGCAGTATGTATATTACTGGTGCATACTAAATCAGCAAGTTGCCTCAGTATAGGCTCTCTAGCTCTAAGGTTTACTGCACCAATAGTTTAAGGTGTTGAAAGAGTCACTGATTGAGGAATAGAAACCAAATATTTTGTGAGTTTTATAAGAATTGTCATCAACTCTATTATGTACGTGTAGGTAGCGATACAATGCCGAATTTGGTGCAGTTGACAGTCTTTATTCCCACTTTACCCTGTTTATGCCATTGTATTCATCAGTCAAATTAAGAACAAGAAGCAGATCACGTTAGTTGCTAAGCCTGATGCGAGAGTGATCTTATCCTTTCCTCAATTTACAATATTGATTTTGAAATGCTGTAAGATAATAAACATCATTATTCGAAGAAGAAACGAGACAAAAATTGAATAAATACATGAACATGTTTTTGCTTTAGCAGGATTCAGAGATAGCCTACACTCAGTACTTGATAGCACGCACTGCAATGTTTTGAAGTTGTAAATAGGAATTGTGAAAAGTAAAGTGCATGCAAAGAGTCCTCCGTTGGATAAATATTCTTAAGGTTCCATGAACCTGCTCTCTCCCTTTGTGTTCGACAACAACCCTACCATCTTCCAGACTTTGTATGACAATGCTGTAGCCTTGTTGCTTTATGTGAGTTTTATATGTAAAGCGAATCAAAGTTAACAGAATAGAAGCAGTGTTAAGTTAATGGTAGGAATAAAGTTAAGGTGGTGCATGGTCTTTGAAGTTAGTTGGATGAATGGTTTTACATGTTTTGGTAATTTCTCAATGGTTCTCGTGAATTTGTTCACTCTCTCGCCCTGTAGTCCACCTAGCCATTTTGTTGATGCCACTTATGTTAGGCTCCAGTCAGAAAAGGATCTTGTCACTACTAATACCTATGCTCTATTTAATTCATAATGTATGTTGTGTCTTGTAGAAATTGAACCCTGTTTATCATCAGAAGAAGACTTGCCCTTCAATTTTTGGAAAATATATTTATTACACTGTTAACATCTGTATAAAAACCCTAATATGAAAATACATGTATATATGAAATTCTACGTAGCATTATGATTCCGCTTCTCCATTTTCTCTTTCCTACGTGTATTTGTTTTGATGTGAGAGCATTTGTTTATCAAGTTTTGCATAGATCCACAAATTTTAAACAACTTTATGCTACTATCACAAAGGTTCGTACGAACAAGAATTTTGTACGAACGTCCCTGTTTTTCCATTGTCTTCCCGAATTTCCATTGTCTGAAAATCGTTCCTGATGTGTCGATGGCCATGTCTCTGGGTAGACGATGCTTGGGTACACGAACCCAAAATCTTTCTATGTACGCCTTCACCAAAATGATGGCGAAATCAAAAATACATTGCAGCGCTTGTAAAGCTACGTTGGTAAAAATGCCCTACCTTTAATATGACTATTTTATATCGGTAGTGATACTTACAAGAATAATGGCATGGATCATAGGAAGAGGTTTCCATTTTTGTTAATGTCATAAATGATAAAGGGCATATTTCACAGAAATGCTTCATGTCCATTCACCTGACTAGTTGGGCAAAACTGTAGTTTTTATCTAATATTTGATTCCATTCCAGTTCACTAAGATGAAATAAGTGAGTAAAGGAGTGAATAAAGGGCTTCAAGTAATTAAATAGAACTGTTAGCATATGATAGGTCAGCTTTTGATCATAGAATTTACAATTAAATTAATTAAATTGATAAATACCAATTTATAGGGAACTATATTGGAAAGAAAGCCTTGGAACATGCCATTTTAAAGGCGGTGGTATGTATTCTAAGTTTGTTGTTGAGGATTTTGTTCAAGTACTTTAATGCAGTCACTCATTTAAGTTATCAGCAGATTGTCAACACTTTTCTTTAAATTTTCAAGAGCATTCTGTTAAATGATCACTCAAGGAATGTTTGAACATTCTTTTTATTCAATATCTACCCTGTGTTGACTATTCATGCAGAGCAGCAGCATTTTATGGTATTATTATAGCCAGTGTTCATTGGGGGGGGGGGGGGGATAATTGTGATATTCAGGAAACTATTTCTCATACAGAGCTTGCATGGTGAATAATAATTTGTCTCCATGCAAATGGTTATTTGCAGAAAAACTCCCTAAAATGGATATTGTTACTTTATTTGCTCTTATGACTTGTGGGAGAGAATCAGTATTGAAATTCATAGAGCACTTGATTCATCTTGATGGACACAAGTTTTTTTTCTTCTGTCAAATGTTATGGAAAATACTTGTCATTTCTGTTACAACATGGTGTGATACTGATGCATATTCATATTCATATTATTTTTATTTACATATTCATTCTCTTGGTTGAATTTGCTCTGTATAATTTTCTCCACCCTCTGCACGACACCAATGTTGAAGCAATTACACGGATCGTTATATGGAACTGTCATTTTGCCTGTTGAAAGCCAGAAAGGCATTAACTCATATCGTGTTATACAGAGTTAACGTCCTTCTGCCTCAGAACAGACAATTTACAAGAGACACTTCATAAGAAGGGTCTAAAAAATGTTGAACCTTTTTTGTTGTTATTTTTAATATTTTGTCTACAATTGAAAGAAACAATATTTCTGTTCCGAGCCAGAAGGGTGTTAACTCTGTGTTAGAGTATATGAGTTTGAAATGCCTTTCAGGCTCCACATATACATAAATTCATGTAACGTTAATTAGAAACCCATATGCTTAGGGGAATCCGACTGGGAATTCCCCCACTCAAACTCACTTGAGAAACTCCTTGTGGTTGTAAACAACACCTTTACATTGGATTATTCCTAAGATTCCCAGTTCAGCCATTTGCTGTTAAGGTATAAAAAACAAAACCATGTCCTAGTATCCAGCCATTGCGTATTTACTTCATTTTGGAACTACCTCATTAATCCAAAACTATTGACCAGGAACCATTTTAAACCAAATAATATTTCTAAAGAGAACAGAGTGTAACCATTTTAAATGTAACCATCCAAATTATTTGAAGTAATAGATGGAGTTTGTATGGCTTAATTATGCTCAACAAACCCAGAAAAATAGCATGTTGTTTTGTTTGTCAGAATATTTACCGGTACCTCAAATAATTTTTGTTGTTGCAACTGTTGTAGGATCTATATTTTTATGTTTGATGTGTCCTGTCTCGAACCTATTATTTTTTCTATCAATTGTCTTGATAGATAATGTTTGTTGTACATTTTTTCCTTGTCAATACAACGTTTGTCAGCTCTCTTCTTGTATATCCTTCACTTTGTACACAGTTCTTCCAAAGGATTGAGAAGTTGAGTGAATGAACACAGTGTTGTGTCAATAATGAAATTAAAAAATGCTTGAAAAATGAAAATGAATGTGTTTGTGTCCGATTGTTTAGACTACTGTTTAACCAGCTTTTTCATTTTGAAATGAAATTCTCTTTTGTGTTATAAGTATTGTACATTTTGAAGTTAATACAGGTTTATGGAAATGCACAACCAAAAGACACAACAGCATATTTTTGTTCCAGTTTGCGGGAGTTTCTTCCAATAATGAACAACTAGCACATGTACTGACTTTTAACAAGTTTTCTTTGATTGATTGAATATATTTTCATTTTGGTTTAACAACCAACCATTCACATCTTTTTGTTATGATTGTTGCCCGGAATGTGATGAGTTGTAGAAGGTCATAGCTTATAACAATTTACCAAATTCTTTGAAACTGCTAAAGGAGTGCAAACAGTATTCATATTCGGATATTGTGAAATGGTGGTATGAAATAAGTAATATTTCTTAATGCTACTCTCTCCAATATATTCTTTGTCAAATGCCCCCAATCTTTGAAATTCTGCGACAACAACAACAAAAGTATATAAGAGATACTTGGTGTGTAGTTCAACAAAGTATTGACGACATGTAATTTTGGCTAATGCATTGGTATTTATTAAAAAGATTATCTAAAATTATTAATTTCAATGGAGATTTGATCTTACGAATGCTGAAAATTGTTTTTACTGTAATTTTTTTCTTAAAAAAAAATGTTGAAGGGCTACTAACCAAAACGGGCTAAATTTTTTTAAAAAGACGTAGAATAATTTTTGACGGAGATTCCGAACATGACAATGATTTTTCTTAGAAATCATCAATAGTTTTGGAATCTAGCTTTAAAAATGACAACTCGGAACGCTCAGAAGAAAGCCCAGTTTCAGAGCTGTATTGCGCAATAGCTTATGACGTCACTGCAGGAAATTTCTCGGTGAAAAGGAGGGTGATTTAGGCATTTAAATG
Organism: Strongylocentrotus droebachiensis; assembly: GCA_035222895.1. Taxonomy (NCBI): domain Eukaryota; kingdom Metazoa; phylum Echinodermata; class Echinoidea; order Camarodonta; family Strongylocentrotidae; genus Strongylocentrotus; species Strongylocentrotus droebachiensis. The sequence goes on from JAVYIG010001869.1 coordinate 158,666, forward strand.
TTTTTAAAAAGGCAAACTATAATATTAATTTTAAAAAAAGACATTTATCTGAAAAAATATTATGCACTTGATAATCCCAGTACGTTTCATTTATGAATTACAATAAGATTGTAAGATCCCTAGTTGTAGGACAAATCGGACATGTTCGCAATGGCGTCAAATGCGTCATTAAGCCACGTGATCATATTACCTTTTTTGAGGGGCGTAGCCCAGCAAGCGTGAGATCTGTGAAAAATGGATGGTTATTATCATTTTTGGGTCAATTTAGAGATTTTCTGAAAAATCAAAGGCTGGAATATTAATAAGTAGAGGTGTATTCATGTTTTGAAAGGCTATGTTATATAATTGGGTTAGAGTGGCCCTTTAATAAACTAAATCTCACTCTTTCATCTTTCATCTCTTTCTGCTCTCATATTAACCTTTTTTGTGCTATCTACATGTTTTCCTCTATTCAAAATTTAAAAATTACTAGCAAAGAGTAGACATTTTACCCTTTAAGCTTTATATTTCTACATTGCTTACATTCTTGGATATAAATTCTGAAAATAGTTGATTTGCCGCCATCTGCGGACAGATTTTTATAGTTCGAAGTGTTTTTTCACGCGTGGCTTTTGTGACTCAAGCTGTGAAAAGATCCCCAAAATTACCAGATGTATTTTGGGTCATAGACAACAACGTAGTGTGTAAAATATCAGGTATGTTAGAAAAAAAACTTTTTTGTTTAAATGAATGAAAGGAAATCAGATTTAGGTGATATTTATGCTTAGGAATGTGGCTTTGTAGTAGTTTGTCGGGATGTGCTTTCCGACAGCTGTATGGCTGATCTTTTGTCGTCCTTCAGTCCCACCTCATCTTACAAAATGTTATATTTTTAGCAGTCTACCAATACCATTAAATAACGATTAACATTAAAGTGCGAATGTGAAATTGTTATAGGCAACATTGAGACGATTTGGGAGTATTTGTGATCGATGAATGATAGAAAGATGAACAAGAACTAGATCTAGAGTCTAGTTGAACTGAAGTTCCAAGAAGAAATCAAATGAAACGATTTTTGCGTTGCTTTTTTTGTTGTCTGTTTTTTAAATTTCTTCTGCATGTTGTTTATATTGTGTGACCTTCTAATTTGTGTTATAACTTAATCACTGTTAAAGGCATCGTTTAACAATGTTAAATCTGAGATGCAATATTTTAATGATATTGACAAGCCTTACCGGCTGCCATAGACGCGTGCGGAGAGGCAGGTAAACAAATGATGCAGTGCGCCCGCGTGCCCACAGGCCGCGGCAGTTGTAAACATTGGATATTGTGCCTTTTCTGTGGATTTCAGCATACATATTTTATCCCCTACCAATTTTTAAGGGTCATTTTGGCAGATGGGGGAATGGGGGCTCAGGGCGAATTAGCCCCCTAAAGGCCCTTAATCCCCAAAAGAGCCCCCAAAATTCACAAAAAAGCCCCCCACACTGTGCATAGAGTTAAATGCAAACAAATTGAAGAGTGTTACTCTCATGCAAGCAAGCTTGAAAAGAAGCCCCCAAAATTGTTTTCCCTGGCCAAAATGAATTTGAACTTTATTTTCTCTGCAGATTGCTAAAGGTCCTTCATCATGGCCGAATTAGAGACGATAGCAGACTATGGCACATATCTGCCTGATGTGAGCGGAGGAGATGATTCTCTCCTTTCACCGACAGAGAATGTATCTATGAACTTGGAGCCAACGGAAGAGAACGCTGGAATTGAAGATGAGGTAGGCTCCTTCTATCGAAGGAACTCTTTATTCATTTCTAGATGTATCCTTGGGCTGGGGTGTAATAAAACATTTAAGTTTCATTTAGAAATGTTCACAGTTTGCGTATGTTCTAACTTGTTTTCTATTATGTTTTGTAGGCAGTCATATCCACTTGGAAAGAATTTTTCCATAAAGTATATCTATGGCTCTTGATAATCGACTGGAATTTTTCTTTGTATTGTGTTTTCTTTCTGGGGAAGGGGAGGGGGTGGTATTCATTCATAGCAACTAATTTGTAACATTACACAAAAACAAAACAAAGGACTTTGAAACTCTGATGATTATTCTCCTCTAATTCATCACCCAGGAACTGGAAGCCATCAAAGCCCGCGTCCGTGAGATGGAGGAGGAGGCGGAGAAGCTGAAAGAGATGCAGAATGAAGTGGATAAACAGATGAACCTTAGCTCCCCTCCTCCTGCCCAGGCGGCCCCACATCTATCACTGGAAGAGAAAGGAGAGGTCGATGCACGATCTGTCTACGTTGGAAATGTAAGAGTAACCAAACCTTTCAGCTAGCCTACAGCAGATATTAATTGCTAGCTCTAGATATGTAACTCTGGTTTGGTGAAAATCAAGTTGCATTTCGTTAAAGAAATATTACCAATACAAAAATGATTGAATGAAGCGTTTTGATTTTCAGCTGATGGAGTAGCTTCTTTAGTGTTTTGTTTTAATGCTGAGTTTAAACACAACTTTAATCCATTAGTTCCATTGACAAATAAATGTGTGCAGATGTAGAGATTATATAATTTTTATTTATCCATATTTTTTGTGAGGCATTTTATCATTCTTTCATATGACATAAATAACATATTGAAAGTGAAGAGTAAAGTATGAACTATTTACCAGGGTATGTACAATTGGACATAGTTTTTGTGTTTGAAGAATTTGGATTTTTAAAATATAGTTTGAGGACTGAACATATATTTTATGTATTATTATTCATAATTAATGTAACCATTATCTTGTTTGACTTCAAATGAAAAATGACCATCCAATTTCCCTTTTTGATGTACAGTTAACTCTGCTTAACTCAAAGTAGCACAAGTCAAATTTTCCTGAAGTTGAATCAATTTTGTTTTACCAAAATATGCAATACATGTGTTAATTACACTTCCTAAGTCAATTTCTTGATAAGTCAGAACTATTTGTTGCAGTCCTAACAGATTGGACTTATGCAGAGTTACCTGTTGACATATAGTATAGTATTAATGACTGCTTTGAGAGAAATAGTTGTTTTTATACGCTCAAGGGAAGGTTAGAAATGTGCTATTACCCGAGGCGTGCCGAGGGGAATAGCCCAATTGTAACCTTCCCGAGAGCGTATAAAAACAACTATTTCTCGAATATTAAAGCAGTCATTAATACTTATAAATAAATAAATAAAAAATACTTTTTTTTTGGTCGAAGATGAGATTCGAACTCTTGCGTACAAAAGGTGATGTATCTAAAGTCAGCGCCTCAGACCTCTCGGCCATCGCGCGCTATTAACATGCTTGGCAGTTTTGTACGATATATACATTAAAATGGATTGAAACCGGCTTCGCGTGTGATGAATGCTTCGCAAAAGCTCCATATACGGACTCTTCTTTTACTTTTGCAATGCATATTGGCACGAACTTAGATCAAGATCTATCGGCAGATGTTGTTTTTTTGTTTTTGGAAGTTTATTTTCGTCTTCATGTCAACAATGCAAGATAAAATTGTCGGTAAGATCGATCGAGATTCAATTGTATTGAAATTACCGACCAATTATTCGCACACATACGGTATCCTCCATCGCTCAAACCATTTTTTAACATGTAAACCTATGGGGTAACCATGGAGACTGACCTATTTTTTTAATAACCATGGTTATTAAAAATATTAAATGTTTTAAGCATGGTTACCGGGAATTTTACAGGAACAGTTGAAGTTTATGAATGCAATTTCGACCAATCAGATGGCTGGATTACTTAAGTGAGGTATATAACACATATTACATGAGACACATAGAGACCGATTTATGATATCATACTTAACTTTCAACTTGGATTTCTCTCTTATGCTCTCATACTTCCAGGTGGATTATTCAGCAACTGCAGAAGAATTAGAGAGTCACTTTCACGGCTGTGGACCAATAAACAGAGTCACCATCCTTTGTGATAAGTTTACTGGTCATCCTAAAGGGTAGATATATATTAAGAGCATGTTTGCCCTCCTAAATTCCTTGAACTTCAATTTTGGTCACATTTGTCACTTGTTTTTTTTTTTTGTAATTTGAAGGATGAAAAAATAATTCAGAGAAGTTGTAGGAATATCATTGTTAACTAATTTGATTTGGATGGATCTACCACAGACTGAAATGTATCGTGGAAAGTAAGACAAAAACTTTCAAATATGTTATGAGATGTGGAACTGCAGGCCGGGTAATACATAGTAGCAAATTTTGAGCTGTACAGTAACCCACAATTTGAATATTTGTTAGAGACTCCTGAGACCCATTTCACAAAACAAAAATCAGTGACAAATCTATATAAAAATTAAATAGTATTATTATTAAGCAAGGATTTCACCAGCTTATAAGAAAAACTGATTACAAGTTTTGTGAGATGGGGCCCTTGTACGAAGTCTTGGAAGTCTGGAAGCAATAGAATGTTTGTACTGATATATCAAAGCAAATTTATAGAGGGAATGATTCCCACCACCCTTCCTACCCCTTCCCCATTTAACTTTAGTTATCAGATTTTTGTAATACATACATTTCTGGGGGATACTGCCCAGATTTTGTATAGGTATACTGCTTGTTATTTGTACGTATATTTCTATGTTCAGTAATAAATGAAATTCTTTACCCATGTTTTTTTAAATTGTTTTCTAGATATGCCTATGTAGAGTTTGTAGAAAAGGACTCAATTGATACAGCTTGTACCCTGAATTTATCACTCTTTAAAGGAAGACAGATTAGGGTAAGTGTACCTCACGTTGTCATACTTTTCGCATTACAACTTCTGTAATGTTTTGGTGTGTCTGATTCCCCAATCACACCAAGGAGAGCGACAGAAGACTGACAGTAAACCGTCATTAGACTGAACAAAAAGTTACAGTATACTGATATACAGTATACAGTATATCTACATTGATATCAGACAAAGTAGTTTGAAATAATTGACATGAAGTTCTGTAATGTTCATAATTTGTCCGAAAGATTTTGTATGATTGCCATGAAGATTTTGTTCGACCCTTGAAACATTGATCATTGATATGTATGAAAGTATTTTCAAAGCTGTTTTGCTCTGCATTTTGTATATACTGCAGACAATAATTATGTAACTCAACCATAGTCATTTACCTGTTATCAATGCGATTTGATTTACAGGTTAATGCAAAGCGAACGAACCGTCCCGGCATCAGCACCACGGATCGTCCTCCCCGTGGGGGGTACAGTGGCATGCGGGGTAGAGGTAGAGGGCGCTATGGACAGTCACCATTCGGAGGAGGAGGAGGAGGCGGCGGAGGATACGGTGGCGGTGGCGGTGGTGGTGGTGGTGGATTCTACAGGGCAAGGCCCAGATTTAGGTGGGTCGCTAAACCAGCTACCTCTTGACCACACACATCTTGTGTTGTGTGTGGCAGTACTGGGTGGGACAGAGATGCATTTATTTTTGTGTCATGTCAGAACTACAACGTATCAATTTTACATTTTTAAGTAGTATTATAGATAACAAGGTCACTATCTAGGAGAGCCAACAATTTATGCTTAACTAATACAAGCTTCTATGACATTAGTTAGTGATCTTCCACAATTATTTTTCATGACGTTTCTAATCTGTTTGTCTGATTTTTTCCCCTGAAAATATGACATTTTGGTAGGTTTTGAGGGACCGGTCCGCAAAGATACCCCAACAATGAACTGCATTGGTTTTCTGATTCATTTTTAAGAAACACCAAACATCTTATACAATGTGTCTTTTGAAAGGAGACATGTAATAGCTTTGTGGTAGTGCTGTGGTCTCACAACTTGGGAGGTCACAGGTTTCAAACCAAGTCGATGTGCACTGGTGCCCTGTAGTAAGGTACCACTACTTAATTACCAAGCCCTCCAGATAGGACTCTAATCATATGTCCTCTAGGTTGTTTACCTACATCTCAGGGATGCCAGTTTTCAGGCAAAAGCCTGAATTCAGGCCCTGGCGATTGACTTTAAGGCCAAAGGTTCAGCTTTTTTATGTACAAAATAGCTCATTCTTGGTGATCTTCAGGCCCTCTGATCAATTCTAATTGGCATCCCTGCTACATATACAATCATTGCTTTCTTAGCAGTCGGGTTAAACTTAAATCATCATATTGATGCTACCCCGGTGTCTTGTATACAAATAATTACCATAAAATGGATTTAAAATAGGAACAGAGCAGATATTGTCAACAATGATGTGTATTGTATGAACCTACAGTACATGTCAATTAACAAGGGGATATCACTAATTCCCCAGCAAAGAAAATAAATGATATATCAGTAAAAGAATGACTTGTTCTGTTACACCATGCATTTCTGATCATAATCAAATTGTATTTTATTTAGAGAGGTCAACAAAAAACAATTTTCGTACTTAGCAAAATATGCACTCAGTGCCACATAAGTTGTTTCTTTCAATTTCTACTTTGCCAAATACCATGGGGTATTATATAAATCTTTTATGTGAAAAAGTGTAAGGAGAAATATTTGTGATGGGAGTCGGACCAGGCCAGGTCCTGGAAACCCTAGGCCTGGTTTGGGCTTCCGGTCCAGTTCCAAAACCTACCTGAATAATGAATTTGCTATTTTGAATAATTTTGAACGCAAGTGAAATGGACGATAGATTCTTGTTTTAAGACACACTTCTGCTTCCAACGTCGCAGTAGGAATGGCCTTGACAGCGCATATAATGGTATAAAAACTGATCAGATATTCCTGTTTTTCAAAGTTCCAGGCTGGTTCCGGGTACCGGAAAGAATTGCAAATTTTCTGGTCGGATTCCGGTCCAGGCTTTTCTCTTTAACTCCCAGCGCTAACAATTATCTATCAGCAAAGTAATTTGAATTGATATGAAATATCTATTGAAAAGGAGCTATAATAATATGATAGTAAACTCTTTTTTGTGAGTTTGTCATATCCTGACATGTAATCGTATACTTAATGTTGGACAAATTTAACTTTTGTTGGCCTTTCAGGACTTTCATAAGTGTAGCTCAGCTGCCATACTATATTCATGAATTGTAATGGTTTAGCATTGAATGAAGAATAGTGTGCATTAGTGTTGCATGAATTACAATTCATTTTCTCAAATGCTATTCAATTTGACTGCCAATGCATAGATTTGTCTCAAGAAAGAAGGAGTGTAAATAGGATGAAAGTTGTGAATTATTGAGGCATTAATTATTATGAACATGTATACTAACGTTTACCTGCCATGATCCCTGAAGAAGGGCTTGTTCAGTCAAAGATAGAGAAACCAACCTGGTAGATACGAGACACGATGTGCATGAATAGTTAACATACACAGTCTGTGCCTGTATTGTTGAAAGATTCTGGAATATAGTCGTTTTCCCCCAAAGGATTTTATGTTCAATCTATTGTTCAAGTTAATGATGAAAATAAGAAAAGTATCAGATATTCAGAAGCGCTGAAAGTAAACTTACCATGGCATTTACAAAATTCAACTTTACAGTGTTGTCATTGATATAAAATGTTCAGCTTAGAGTAGAACAAATTATATGTTCAACATTGTTGAAAGTCAAAAAGGCATTATTCTGGGGAAAAAACATCCTTCAATATCGTGCCAGGTTGGTTGGGTGTGTATTAAATCACCAGCTAGCTGGTTTGAAACATTTCGTGGCCATTCTTCTTATGAACATTTCACGAATAAGATTTTTTTTTTTTTCATGGTTAGATGTGGCCCTTTTTACTGCCTCTGTCCACGATCATTTGCATACATGCCAACTGTTCAGATTAAAGAGGAACATTCCTCTTTTTGGGAGAAGATAATTATCATTTTAATGCAGGTGTTCCTCTTCCTGTACAAATTTGTCTGTAGTATTGAATAGGAGAGTTAGGATTGTTCCTCTTTTTTTTTGAAAATAGCATAATTTGTACAGATTTCTGATTTTCAAATGTTGGCATGTATGCATTTGTGTTGTGCCTAAACATCAGAAGCGCTTTCTCTCTAGTGACGATTACTAGTCGTATGCTTTATTTTAAAGGTAAAGACCAGTAATGGTCATGCGATTGCATTGTGAAAGAAATGTTGTGGAATCGATCAGAAAAGGTTGATCATCTAGCATCTAGCATCTGCAAGGTTCTGGAATCATCAAAATGATAAGAAATTTGGCCCATTCTTCGTAAAGTTACAAGCACTATACACAGAAAGATGTATATGGGACTACCCTATATCTCTCACACGACCATGAGAGAAACAAATTTACCAAATATATGAATTAGTAGGCGGTTTCCCGGCAAATTTGTTATCATCATGTATTAGTCAAAACATATTCTTTCACATGATTGGTAATGAGAGCTTCCATTTCATTTTTGTCTCGCCTGCGTAGCAAAAAGCGAGACATAGGCGCCGCTTTTCCGGTGACGGCGGCGGCGACGGCGGCGGCGACGGCGGCGGCGGCGACGGCGTCAACATCAAAAACTTAACCTAAGGTTAAGTTTTTGAATTTTTGATATAATTTTTAAAGTATAGGTTCTTAGTCAATGAAACTTGGATTATAGGGTAATCAAGTATCCCCAATCATGTGAGTAGAATTTCAGATCACAAAGTCAAGGTCAAAGGTCATTTCAGGTCAACAGACTTGGACTATGTTGTAGCATCATCATCGAAAACTTAACCTAAGGTTAAGTTTTTGAATTTTTGATATAATTTTTAAAGTATAAGTTCTGAGTCAATGAAACTTGGACTATAGGGTAATCAAGTATCCCCAATCATGTGAGTAGAATTTCAGATCACAAAGTCAAGGTCAAAGGTCATTTCAGGTCAACAGACTTGGACTATGTTGTGGCATCATCATCAAGATTTTCAAAATGCTTCGTTATTTTTCAACCGATTTTGATTCTGATTGTTTCATATGATAGGGCTAGGAAGGGGATTTAAAACTTGTACACAGAATCGTGAAATTCATTATCTATGCTAATTTATGCAAATTTATTTGAAATCACAAAAAATGCTTCTTCTCCTTCATTTCTCGACCGATTTTGATTTGGTTTGCTTTATCTGGTAGAGCTAATTTTGGTACACTAAACTTCTACACCGAATTTTGAAATTGTTCTCCATTAATTAATAATAGTAATTTATGCAAATTTTTTCCAAAAATAACAAAAATTGCTTCTTCTCCCTCATTTCTTGACCGATTTTGATTTGGTTTGCCTGATCTGGTAGAGCTAAATTTGGAACACTAAACTTCTACACAGAATTTTGAGATTTTACTCCCATTGATTAATTATGATAATAATGCAAATTTATTCCAAAAATAATTTAAAAATCACAAAAAATGCTTCTTCTCCTTCATATTTCGACCGATTTTGATTTGGTTTGCTTTATATCGTAGAGCTAACTTTGGTACACTAAAGGTCTACACAGAATTTCGAAATTGTTCTCCATTAATTAATTATGGTAATTTATGCAAATTTATTCCAAAAATAACAAAAATTGCTTCTTCTCCCTCATTTCTTGACCGATTTTGATTTGGTTTGCCTTATCTGGTAGAGCTAAATTTGGAACACTAAACTTCTACACAGAATTTTGAGATTTTGCTCCATTGATTATTTATGGTACTTTATGCAAATGAAATGAAATTATGTCCCTTCCAGGGCATCACATTTTTATTTTTTGACCAGTTCAAAAGTGTACCACGATATTTGTTGTTGCGAGATGCGGATGAGCACTACAATGTACGTCATTGACGTTCTGGTTTATCATATTGAATTGCGTTATGCAGGCGAGACCGCCGAGAGCGTTTCCCTTGTTTGAAATTGGGGCGTTTCCAATACTGGTCTTTACCTTTAAGTACATGTACATGAAATCCATTTATTGCAGGCATTCACTTTTATTTAGTTCATTCTATGAGTAATGTGCAAACGATAAAGACAAATATGTCCTCTGCTGATTTGCTGAAAAGTCTTGCATTTTTAGGGTATAAATTTACAATAAGAAGATATATGTTGTACATCATGAAAAGAAAATTCACGGCATTGATTAACAAAATTATGAACGGTACTGCAATTTTTTTCCATTTTCTTCGGCATTATTAAAAGGCTGACAGATATTACAGGAGTTTTGTGCTTTGATAATATATGTATCAACGCTCCTCTCTCACGAGTTTAGGCGTACAGGTTTTCTGTATTTGAATGCTGGTCATTAAGTATTGGTCTTGCCATTTTGAAGAATTTTGGCGAATATTCTAATTGACTGTCTGCTTTAGGGTTGTATGGTGGTTGAATGTATTGAAGATATAGCAACACTTTCAGTACAATTGTGTAAACAGCATGAACTAAAAAGAAATTGCTTTTCTTCTCCAAATATGACCCAAGTTAGTTTCAAAGTGAACCTGTGAATATTCCCTACCTCGAGTTTATTTTTAAATTATTTCTTTTGTTTGGTTGGTTGGTTGTTTTATTATTCTTATTTTCTTGTTGTTGATTAGATATGTATGTGATATATGATTAGAAGGAATAGATTAACAAACATAGGAATTCTTTTTTGTGTCTGCTGTCTACAGTAAAATAAGGGTTGATAATTTGTTGACATATGCACATAATTTCTCCTTCATTCTCATGTCAGTACATGCAACAACTTTAAAAAGTTTGCGAATTTTTGTTAAAACTTTGTTGGAGGCACACTTGTTTTTGTTGCATGGGAAAGTGCAAATAAGGTCAATTGTTTTATTATTGAGATTATTTTAGAAATAAGAAATGTATTTAATGTTGTACATAGCATTCATCTAACTTTATAATTTATCTTTCTCAAATTGTCATAAATTTCTTCTTTTTCCACAAAGTCTCTATTCGAAATTATACTTCAGAATTTATAAGAAATGGTTTAGAGTAATGTTGGTGAATTTTAGTTTCAAGCAGTCTGTAGAAATATTAGATTGGTTCATCCAAAATAGTCTGTTATTATTTAATTAAGCAAATATATTTTAGCTTCTTCTCACTTATATTTAATTTATATTTTTCTTACTAACACATTTTTCATGTCTTATACACCTATTGTACAATCTTTGGAGTTATAATGAAACAAGTGTACAGATGGAGATGTGATTCTATCTGTTACCTATATATTTCTGTGATGCAAACCCATGTTAAAGCGAGCAGCATTAGTGGATTTGACCACAGGGTACTCATGCAAGAAGCCGATCCTAATTACACAATTGTTATACTCACTGCCTTCACTAATTTAATCTATTCAATTTTTAAAACTTGAATGTTAACATTTATAGCAGATGTTTTGACATACATGTATTTCACATCGAGATAACACTGTTGGGGTATATAAGTATTATTTTCCACCTCGGCTCGATAAATGAAATTAGGCTCCTTCTCAATGGCAGTTTAATTTCATCCTTTAGAATTCCCTGCAATGGCATTAATAATTTATTTATATGCAATAAGGTTGTTGAGCATTATTGGTATGTTTGTTTTATCATTGTTACTAGCCAAGAAATTGTAAATAGTATACATCATTAGCCTTTTTTGGTCTTCCTATCACAATCTTGGAGAAGAATAAATAGCACGTTATGTTGCTGTGAAATAAAAACTTAAAGGCATTTATTTTATATATCTTGATAAGACAGAAAAGGATTACAAAAACAGTCATGTTTTGTGTAATGTCAAGAAACTGGAATTGGAGAAATAAAATATATTGTACTAAACAGGATTTTTTTGAGAGAAAGTATAGGGAAGTATGAATTAATGATGCAGGACAAATAGCTGTGATTTAATTGCAGTACCATAGAAGGCTTTAATACCAAAAGTCATGACAATGTCTGCATGTTGTTTGAAGGTTAAAAGTAGTCACAATAAACATTTATATATCACAGTTTCTAAAGGATTCATGTTGATTCTTCAATAATCTTTTTGGTCTTGTCACTATTTATCATCACAATATGAGTATGGAGTACAGTGCTTTAATATGCAGCTAATATTTCAGCTATTGATTTACAGTGTTGTATGAAGGTATATCGACACATCAAATTATTATATTGTAAACACAAGTAAGAGTTTGGTCTTTGGCTTTCTGCAAAAGGACTCTATCACCATGTATTGTCAATGGCTGCAAAGTCCTTATACCGTTAATGTGATGAAGTACATGTATTTATGTATTTCAACTCTCGGAGAAAAATAATACTGATATCCATCAAGTTATTTTCATTCTTGACTTGGTAAAGTTGATGAAATCATTAAAGATTGCTATGATTCTAATATCCTTATGTGACTCCAATTAAAAACAAGATTTGTTGGTAAACAAAATTTTAGGTTTCAAGTGAGAGAGATACTCTGCACTAGGTTTTTGAGCTCAACTTTGGACACATTTTATATATCTGACATGTAAAGTGATGTCAACTAATGAAAGGCAGGAGGGTGTTCACTTGTATACTTTAACATGGTGTTAACACCCTTAACATGGTGTTAACACCCTTCTGGCTCTCAACAGACTGAGAGTAATGAGGTTTATTGGTTAATGTATTAGCAAGGCATGTGATTTAAATGTTAGAAGTGGATGTACGATGATGTATGACTGAAATACAATACATATGTACGATGTATGTTGATGTTCAAATGACTATCTTTATTTGGGATTATTTCAGCTGGTTTTGAAGAAAGAATACATTTGAAGTTTTACCAATGAGAATTCACTTGAAAATATGTCTAGAGGAACCATGTGGTCTTTCTTTTCAGTGATTTTGTAGTGTTATTGGGTTTTAAAAAAAAGAGCATTTTGACGGTTAAATGTATGAAATTGGAGGTGAAATGAGGTGTAAACAGAGAGCAGTTGACACGCTACGACGACTTTGAGGAAAGCTATGTGTACTTGGCCAGCCAGAGTATTACATCTAGATACGAGAATCCCAGAGCATTTGATGACTTCATCATCTCTGAGAGCCACAAGAATTTTCTTGAAGAAACATGATTTAGTTGATATATAACGTGTGAGTATGACTTTTACAATATCTTGTTAGTAATGTGAATTTTGTTTATGCCTTTTTGCAGGAACCGCCGTTTTGTTCGATATTCTCCATACTGAAGACCTGGAAGCAAAAAAAAGAGAACAGCACGAGAAAGAAAAAAAAGGGCATGCTTATTATTCTTTAGTGAAGGTAGTAGATGTAATGTAAGAATTTAATTGTCAGGTCACTAGGGCATCTACTGTTCATGCATGAACAAATGGATTCTTAGGCTTTGCTTTTACATGTATATGGTTTTCTTTTAGGAGACACTACATGTGTTCTAGCAATATTTCAATTCCATTTGTAGATTTAAAAGCAGCTGTGCTTTATTAGTAATTTACTGCTGCTACATGTATATACAAGATAATAATTTTCTTATCTCATTTTCTGTAGTTTATTCTAATATATAAACATTTGATTAAGCAACACTATGTTTCATTTCTTTTTCAGGTTCCAGTATTGTGAGGGGTTAAAAAAAATGTATAAAAAAAAAGAATAAGAAAAAAAAGAAAAGAAAAAAAAAAGTAAAGAAAAAAAAATAGGAAAAGAAGAAGTGAAAAGAAAAGAAAAAAGAGCTACATGCAAAAGAGATAAGAAAAAAGATAAGTGCTAAAAAGAATAAAAGAGCAGTGTAATAAAAAAAAAAGAAAGAAAAGGGGCTTCTGGTGAACCTTCTCTACCGGTGCACACCTTGGACTGTTCCATCTCTAGCTGAGGGGTGCTGGAATCCAGACTGGGGTGTAAGTACTTCAGACACATAATACAGGACAGTCGACTGACGAAGATACCCAGGAGTGGTGGTGAGGTACATGTAGTTGGCTCTTACAGCTTCAAAAGAACTCTTCCCCTAGCTGGAGAGTGAGCTGGTTGTGAGATTGTTGAGAGAAAGGCTTACTTTAACTGTAACAAATTCATTAAAAAAAAAGGTTTCATGCGAACAAGCAAATAATTTTTTACACTCGTACTCGAGTATCAAAGAAGTTATTTATCTGGCACTGTTTTTATGTTCATTTTTCTATCATGATCCGAGGAGCATTTCAATATATCTAGGGCTTTGTGAAGCACTTGCAAAACAAGATCCATATAGTTTCTCTTCTGAAATATGTTAATAGGCAATTTACTTGTTTGATCAAACTTGTAATAACTGTTTTTATGGTCATTGGTTGATTTGGATCAAACCCTGGGTTTGGGAATTGTCCTCAACAAAAATCGCATACATCTTGTACATATGTAAATGAATCTTAAAATTGGAATTGCCACAATTGATGATGTATCCATGTTTTCTGTTTTTATTCTGTTGGAGCCTCGTAGATAATACATGTGGGGGGGGGGGGGGGTGAGTGGTATGAACTACAGTGAATGACATACATTTTGCCTCTAATTATTTTGCTTTGTGAAAGGGGACTTTTCCATATGATTCAATGTCGTTGAAATGATGCGAGTATACTAACCACTTTCAAGGAAGAGCATCGGTGTAGCAAACCAATATAGGCAAAGTAAAATTTCCTAACTTTTGAAGTCATTTGGGGGTGTATGAAACTCAGTTAATGTCCATTAGAAGCTACATGTATGTATGTAGAAAATAAGGAGTTAACATTGATTGCATAGCACAATTGCCGTACATCATGCAGTTCTCATTATGTTCATTGTCCTCTTGTAAATTATGTAAGAGAATTCAAATTTAAATTTCGGCATATACAGAAAATCCATAACATCACTTTAAAAAAAACCCAGTTGTTTATCCCCCTGTATTTAATTATATTCCGCTCAGTTTCTTGAAGTATTGATTATTATTAACTTTTGGTCATGCTCAAGTGCAAAATAAAACAAACATTATTTGATTTTAATATTTTTGTCTCTAAAATGTCAATCTTTTGTCTTCTTTGACGTTAAGGGATAATACTGTACAAAATTTTAATGACATTTTAGTATGATGAATTTGAATTTGTGATGTTTAGAAGATGGGAATGCTAGAAATGCTCGATACAGAAATTGTTCAAATTTTGTTTCAAAGTAGGTCTGCAATAACTATCAGCTGTTAATTGAAATTGTCACCCCAAATTTTGAGAAAGTACAATTTAAGAAAAGAAAACTTGTATTTCTACTAATTCTTGATTCTTCAAATAAATTAATAAACTCTATGCACGTACATACTACATGTACAGGTATATGCATCTTCATTTTATCTTCAAATGTAGCCGATTCAACAGAATAAGCTATTTCTGCTTCAAAATACATGTATTCATATTTTGATAGTTAAGTAGACGTACATGTATTATGCAATCTGGTTCAACTCTATTTCACTTTCTTTTTTTGTGACTTCTCTTTCAGAGTTGTTTCAACAGAGTTCCTACTGCATAATCATAATAAAATTTGTTTCTCCCTGGAAATCGTCCTAGATCCTCCTTTCTTTCTTTCCTTTTACTTGTGTGTGATTTCAGCAAAGTTTTATCTTTTTAAGTGTTGGTCGTTTGATTATTTGACTATGATCGGAAGACTTGACAGTCAACTTCAGTAATCATCAGTAATCTGTCAATATATGTACGTGTAATTAGTAAGCAGATGTTGATTGGTTAATTGATGTATGAATGAATTGGTTTGTTGTTGAGGTGGATGAATATATCGGTCGGTGATTGGTCAATGTATGTAATGTTGGTTTATTGGTCAATAATGAATCAAAAGGATGTTGAAAGTTTTTTTAGTTGAATGCATAGATCGATTCTGTGAGATTAGTGTTTCATTGAATTTCTTCTACATGTGGTCAAGAATGAAGGCACAATTTACACCCTGACAAAATACACAACTCTCTATCTTCGACCCCCCCCCCCCCCCCCCCTTTCCTCTCGGGCCTCCACACATAACTCTCTATCTCCAACCCCCACACTCTTTCCCTCTCTCTCCTCACAAACATAAAACACACATTTCTCTCTCCCTATCTGTCATTGTGCAACTGCCATTTTCTGTCTTGTTAGTTAATTTATGTTCACATTGATACTAATGCTGCCATTAATTTAACACTTGAGGCCCTTCTTATTCCTCTTTAACATGAACCTACATATTGTAAGTTATAGATTGTATGGAATAGGATCAATGGTCGATCTGACGAAGGGAGGTATTCATTCATCTTGGAAAAATATATGTTGACCATCACATATACCAGACTACCAGTACTACAATGATTTCTTGGTATGGCCGAATACTACTGTCAAAATCTTTTCCACAAAGTTTCAGAAAAATAAAAGATGCATGTACCATACTACATGTACAATCATGCCTTATTTTCAATTGGAAATTGTTTTCATTGCGTACATGTATAAGAACAGATGTACAATATCATTACAATATTGAGTTGATTTTAATATCTTAAACTTTACATATATAATTTATACATGACATCAATATGTACAAAAAGA
Organism: Strongylocentrotus droebachiensis; assembly: GCA_035222895.1. Lineage (NCBI taxonomy): Eukaryota > Metazoa > Echinodermata > Echinoidea > Camarodonta > Strongylocentrotidae > Strongylocentrotus > Strongylocentrotus droebachiensis. Next base: position 175,059 of record JAVYIG010001869.1, read on the forward strand.
TACAGAACAAAAGCACTACATGATTATGTAAGGACATGGCTACCTATTCCGTTATTATTTTGAAACCAAGAATATACCAGAAGGGTGTGTTACTCTGTGTTGATGAGTAGGAGTCGACGCCCTTCTGGCTCCAAACGGACGATTTGGTCATTTGCCCCTGGGCCTGCAGTAATACTACAGACAATTCATTGTGATGGAATACTTAAAGAACCACCAGAAACAGACAAACTACTTGTAAATGACAGCGTTAGAGGAAAATCCAACCCTTTTAGCAAACGAATAAGAAAGCGGATGGTGAAAATTGGAAATTGGAAAAAAAATGAGAGAGTTATGGATTTTTAAAAGTTGTAAGCATTATACATATGGGCACTTCCAATTGGCTGAATCGGTAACGTCACTGCGATGTGCCACACAACCTTCCCATTTCTTCCAACCCACAAGTTCTTTATTTTTGTTTCAATATGTGTGACTCGAGAAGGACTTGGCTTTCTAGAGGACCTGTAATAATATACTAATACTCTCCATAATATATTTTGAGTAGTGCCCCAAGAGTTATCCACAACTGTGTCAAAATCCACTGACCAAATTGACGATTAGAGATTTGGATAAATGTGGCGATCACATATTTAAAAAATTCATAACTTCGATATTATTGGTCAGATTTATTTCAAAATTATGCCATTCTGTTTATCTAATTTTTCTGCTTTAATTCAAATCGACTTATTACAAGGGTTGGAGGCCCTTTAACAAACGTACACATGACCATTTTAAATCTGAAAGGTTCAGAAACCAATTACAACAAACCTGTGTACATATCGGTACCTAGCTTGCAACTGCTGCATATGAAATGTTTAATTTTCAATGGTACATCTAAACTGTTCAAATATTCAGATCAAACATTTTATGTTTACCATTATGAATTTTGTCTTCTTCTTCAAATTGGAAATCTCTGCTGCTACCTACAGAACATGACAGATTCGGGAGAGATCACTATTAATTTTGTTAACCCGTATAGGATTTATTCTTCATTAAATCATTTCTACGAGCAAATATAAAGTGGGTAAACAAACCACTTCGGCCTTATCAGAGCAATATGTTGGATAACATGCATGTCAACAGGGATCCACACTGACTCGTTTGGAAGGCGGTCTGGATTTAACTGTATGCATGAGCCCTATGTAAACATTTCAAAATGGTGTGGACTTAAGATTTGCGGGGCATCCATGTGTGATGGCACCTGTTAGTGCAGGTCCAGTTGGATCAAAGAAGACCAGAATACAAAATGGCAGCAACTGGAGGGTTGACAGAGGAACAGAATAAAGGATAGAGGAGAACAAAAGAAAGGGTTTGGGGAAAAAGGGCAAATCAGCAAGGATCACCTTTCTCATCAACACCAGCAAACCACAAGAAAATATATGATGAGTGAAATATGCATGTCATTCAGCGGCATATTGTAAAACAGAACATTTTGCGACATGAATCTCGCATGGTGTGTAAACTATAAGGGAAGAAACTTCTAAAAATTGTAAAAATTAAGTGTTGTGTGACCTGAGCCACTTGTAAAACATTCTTTCGCGGCATGAAACTGTCGCAAATCTGGATCACTTGCAAAATTGTTAAATATTTCAAGAGTTTCAGGTTTATCAGTCTTATATATCTTATGCAACACTTTTTGTGTTTATTCATTATACAAACTATTACATATATTACTTTAGGAAAGACTGCATAAGTTTAGATAACGCATACATACAATGCACATGTCCAGTGGATCGAACACACTAGATACACTTGGAAATTGGAATGTAGGGTCAATCATTATGTGTATAAATGTAACTCTTTCTGACAAATTACCTACCAACAATAAAATGTAAAAGAGTATTATTCATGAAGCTAACTTGGTTATAAAAATCATATCAAATTCCAACATGATTTGGTATTATAGAAATAATGTTGTGGGAAAGGGGGAGGTAAAGTAAAAACAACTTTGAGAATGCTCCTTCTAAGTATTCACTGAATCTTTAGATGTCGTTTAGGATCTCTTCTGCTTTCTTGGACCCTGAGAGGAAGTCCTTGACATGATCTATTTTCAACCTCACTGTCGTACAAGGTAGAGAGTCACAGTGGATTTTCTGATCCTGAAACATTTCAATCTTGTATCATCATCTGGTTCACTGTGTTGTCAAAAGCCCTGTATTTAAAAAGAGGAAAATATACATAAAAGCTTCATTAATACAATAATTCATTCATCACATGTTTCCTTTTGCCTCATCATACATAACAAAACCATCACTCGTTTAGGATTTCATAGACCTTGAAGTTCTTTGATACATCTGCCACAATGTAAATAACATTTTTATGATGCCAAATAAATTGAATTAAATTGAAACATGTAATTTCTATAAAAAAACAAAACACACTATAATTATCCCAATGCCCCTTTCAAACTGGTCTGATTTTCATCAAACGGCTACTATGAATGGAATAGATGTACGATAGAATAGCCGATGAAAAGAAGAGAAATAGGCGATTAATTCTCCAGCTCAAGAGCAGGAGAAATTCTCTTTCTATCGGTGTGACATCGATAAAACAGCCACTGTGAATGCGATAGGGAGAAAACACCCGATTAAAAGGCCGATGAAAATGATCAAAGGTCACAATGTACGCTCACTTTATCGTAACCAACTGTGTTTGTTGACTTTATGTTGAACATGCTGCATGCTAGCCAAATGGAGCGCGGGCTTAATAATTGTGTCACAGCGAGTGAATTTCACCCGCAGTATGAAAAGGACAGCAGGGAAAGCGGCGTTTTCACCTTTGTTTACATACAGAAAATTCAATCGGTATTTTCATCGGTGTGACTCTGATAGAAGCACTATAAAAAGGGGTATAGGAGTGTTTACTGCACCCCAAAAGAGGACATGATATCTATCCAGAACACAATGCACATGTTAATAAACCATGACTGCTGAAGAAAATGCAAACTTTAAAACTGGGTGATGAGGAACGAGAGATTAACATTTTCTATCTCCAGGATAGATGAAGACCTTTTCCACTGTCTTTACCTATCATGAATAAAGGGAATGACAAGGGTCTATAACCTATATCACTACTGGAGACAGAAAATTATGTTGAAAGACTTTTCCAGGACTGCAGAAAAGAAAAAGAAAATTCCTTACTTCGATTTTACATTCTCTCCTGGAGTATAGAATGGATTGCACAGCATGTCTACATAAGCGTTGTGTAACGTCTTGAACATCTGCAGGCAGAAGAGAAAAAGAAAGTACCGGTACATGTAATTATTATATGAAGGAATAGTTATGTATTTCATTGTATTCCATTCCAAGATTAAACATAAGATTTGTGTAGATAGTTAATGATAATCATATGGATTTAGCCACAATTCTGAAGCATTCATAATTACATATTTTTTGAAAAGTGCTTACTCCATGTACATGACCAATCTCTTGCGAAGTACAACATGCAATTCAGTACCTTTCCTGGAATATAACACTTTGCCAACATAATAACTATGAAGTTTATATTCAGGAGCAGTATAACTTCATCAGTTTTTCAATGATTAAGAGACAATCGATTTGATGCGCATGTGTTTACTAGTTAATACTAGTATGATGTATTGAAAAACAGCTAAAAATAATAATCACTCTGCTATTTATATGCTTGTAATTTAATTCATTTTTTTCCTGGGCATTTTGAGTGAAAATTGATTGATGCATGATAATTTTCAATTGAAAATTTACTTCACTTAAGTGATAAAATTGCACCTCCTAATCCAGAAATATCTGACCAAGATAGTGCTGCTTACATACACAGAGTGAGAGTTATGAACCTAACATTATTTAGTTAAATCTTCCATCCCATATTTCCATTGTTTTCCAACTTACATTCCTGATTTCATTGTCCCTCATCTGAGTATTAGAGGACTCCACCACGATGACAAACTTGACTTTTGTGTTAGTCACGTAGCCATAGACCTTGTAGTCTTCTGTGGGATACAGAAGACCCAGGTAGAGCTCTCGCAAGTCATTGCTGCTCTTTCCTACCGATGATACCTTTTCCTCTATCACATCTAGACATGTATGGACAGTGTAGTGAAATTTCAGCTCATTCTCTGTCGGTATTGTCCGTATGTAGAGTGGATAGTTCTGCAGCAAAGGGAAACGGAATGGCGGTTTTAAAGGAATAGATCTATGTTTCTTTTCATAAAAACACACAAAAGTCATTGAAACAAATACATGTAATTTATAGATATAGCGTAGTATACAAAAAACATTTGGAAAAACAGATAAAGTAGATATAAAGTTGAGAACTAAAGTACATGTACCTAGAAGCATAACTTCAATTTACAAACTAGAGAGTAGAGTTGCATCTTCTAGTTTAAGACATGTAGAGATGCCAACCTTCTTCAACAAAAAAAAGTATTCTTAAGAGCAAAAAACAGTATTTTTGAAAAAATCTCTCAACTTAACATATCGCCCAATCGAGCAGCTTAAAAAACCAGGCAGTACCACGTATATGTACCCGGATCAGAGCGCGACGTGCATACACTACACGTGGGTTGTTTGCAATGTGCGCAGTTTGGGGCCCGTATCACCATCCTGCGTGCATCGTTTGAAGATGTAGGTGCATAATACACTTACGACACAAAGCCCATGATCAGAAATTAAGAAAAACGTCACTAAAAAACAAAATTTAAAAAATTAAAAAAAAACATAACAAAACATACAAAAAAACATACTGCCGTATTCATAGCGAAAAAACGGAACAAATACAGCAAAAACGGAACACTTGGCATCTCTGGATGTGTATTTTATGAATTAATAATAGACCAGTTCACGGTTAGCACATTACTGCAATGACCCCGAATATCCACAGATCTTCAAAACATAAAGAGGTCCCACTTTGTACATTTTGAAATAATCACTTGTACAGCGATGGAAGTACTATACAGTGCGTCCCAGAAAAAACGAAACCGAGAAGTATCGATGTTCTATCATAACTTAATCACAACTATAATTAATGAATGATACATATTTGGAAAGCTTAGAGTCTCCTCTTTCATGTGATGTTACTCAGATGATGCATATTTCACGCATGAGTGATTAAAAGCAATTTGAAGGAAGGAAACCAAAAAGACATTTGGCGGGCGGTATCTGAATTTCGAAAAAAAAATCACATTTCTAGAAAGTTGAGTTTTTGCCCTTTCATATGACACCTCAATCAGGAAAAATGAGCAAGGAATGACAAAGTTCTGTTTGTTTAAAGTAGTGCTTGCATTTCCATAATTTTAACAAACGAATTAGTTTTCACTGGCTGCCTGCCGTATCAATAAACAAAATTAACAAAAGACTTAACTCCGTTTCGTTGACAATCAGCCTCAGACGAGAGTCTTCATGCATGGCTGATTGTCAACGAAACGGAGTTAAGTCTTTTGTCAAATCTGCTTGCTCACTACCTAAATTAAGATCCTAGCACCATGCCTGCGTTCAAATATAGCTAGATCTAGTATGATGCTGACTAAGCTAGTTAATAGACCTAATTCGTATATTTATATCGTTGAGGAAAATGACCATTTGCGCATACGCAAGTAGACTCTAGACCCTAGTAGATCTAGTACTAACTTTAGTATAGCCGAGATAGTCTGTAGGAAAAACAATTTAGCCTTCGGCTTCGGCGCGGCCCCGGGACTAGCTTAGAATCTATAGATCTAGGGTTAAATTTGTAAATATTGGGACATCGACGCCCCCTGCCAACGACTAACCTCTTTAGCAATTACAGCAACACAAACAGCCATTCCTCTGAACAAGTACGATCTACTTTGGTGTCCTTTGGTGCCAATTATGCAGTCAGTGCAAAATGGAACGGCGTCGCAACTGATGTAGGCTATGGCTCGGGCTGCGCTGGGCTAGGGCAGGGGGACGGACGTCAATCTAGCTAGGGGACCGCAACAGATATCCTCACACACGAACAGCCCATACCATACCAGCGTACCGTAGAGATGTTGTATGGCGCTATAATGCCTAGCGCTAGCCTGAGCAACTCGTCCTAATAAATTTTGCCCCAATCAGGTCCGGTCCCCGATATGAAAAACTACCGTAAAGTTGGCCTAGCTCGTCTGAGCTTTAAGCCCAAGGTGAAAACTGGCTCTTATTTCTTTATAGTTTATCTAGTAAAATAGGCTTATTTAGAAGGCGCGTAGCCACGGGGGGGGGGGGGGGGGCAATAAGGGCGTCGACCCTCCCCCCTCCCCCCCACCAAAAAAAACAAAAAACGCCGCCCGAAAAGGCACAAGTCATGTAATCGATCGAGGTAAAAAAAAGGAGTCTAAAAAAGTTCAACCGATCTTGGAAATTTTCGTGCCCCCCCCCCCCCCCCCCCCCCCGTGGCTACGTGCCTGGTGGGAGTGTGAACACCCCACTTGTCAGGATATTGTCGGAAAAATTGCGCCGCTATCAGGAAATTGAGAAAAGGGGGAGGGGAAAATGAGAGGGAAAGGGGAAGAAAAGAAAAAAAGAGGAGGAAAGGAAAGGAAAGAAAAGAAAGGAAAGAGAAGAGAAGAGAGAAAGAGAAAAAGAGGAAGGAGAGGAAAGAAAAGAAAAGAAAAAAAAAGGAAAAAAAGGAGAAAAGGAAAAAAAGAAGACAAAAAAAGAGGAAAAGGAATCAAAAGAAACGGGGAGTGAAAGAGAGGAGAGAGAGAGGGGTAAGGGCCTGAGAGAAGAGGAAGAGAGAAGGCAGGGGCAAGGGGGGGGGGGGCATGTGCCCCCCGAAAATTTCCAAGATCGGTTGAACTTTTTTAGACCTTTTATTTTGACCTCGATGTGCCCCCCCCCCCCCAACATCAAACTCTGGCTACATGCCTGCAGTGGCGGATCCAGGGGGGGGGGGCCTTGAGAAAAAAAATCATGTAAAATCACGTGATTTTTACCTGTTTTTGGAATTGGGCCCCCCCCCCTGACGCTCAAGGGGGGGGGGTGCAAATTTTAAAATTTTCGAGGACCAAAAAAAAAAAAAAAAATGTGCTCACTACCCGGAGGTGAAAAGAGCACTGATCAGGAGGGGAAGGGGCACCTGTCAAAGTAAAACGAGTATCTCTCAAAATTTAATAGGGTCATTTACAGAAACGAAAAGGGGCACTTATGAGAGTGAAAAGGAACTATTTTCATAAATGAAAAGGGGCATTTATGAGAAGGAAAAGGGGCTATTTTTTAAATGGGGGCACTTATCATAATGAAAAGGGGCACTAATTAAAAAGAAAGGGGGCACATGTGAAAATATAAGGTACGCTTATCCGAGTTAAAAAGGGGTAGTTATAAAAAGGGGAAGGGGCACTTTTTATAAAGGAAAAGGGGAAATTGTCAAAACAAAATGGGAACCTCTCAGATTTGAATAGGGCAATTATCAGAGGTGAAGGGGTGCTTATCAAAAGTGAAAAGGGGCGCTTCTCGTAAAAGGGGAACTTACTAGAGATTAAAAAAGGCACTCATGAGAATGGAAAATGGACACTTATTGCAAACATCCCAAAATAAAAGGGGCACTTATCAGAGGTGGAAAGGCATCCTTTAACAATTAATAGGGGCACATTTCCTATGTAAAAAGGGGCGCTTTTGGGTACTTGAAAATTGGGAGGGCGCTGTGCCCCCCCCCCCTCGCCTTTAGATAGTTCATAGGAAAACTAATTTAGCCTTCGGCCCCGGGTTTATAGCGTTAGATTTGTAGACATTGGGACAATTGTCGGTAATTGTCGGTAATTGTCGGTAATTGGCCGAGTTTACGGCATCTGCAAGAATCTTCAGTATTGAAGGAGGCAGATTATCTTGAAGAAGAAGAAGAATTAGTGGCTAGTTTTGTCGGTAATTGGCGATACACCCCCTCCCCCCCGGTCGCCCCCCCCCCCCCCCCCACTGAAAAAGGTCTATAGCGACGCCCCTTCCTGCTACTCTGCACATGTTACCTTTTTATCCATGCCTGCCTTCAGATATAGCCTTCTTCTACTAGACTACTACCCCTTTTTTTTTCTTTACAAATTTGAAGCCTGTCGTTCTAAACGCTATCAGAAAGCTCCTAATAGTTGGATTGGAATCTCCAAAATAGTTGAGGGATCAACTAGGTTTAGTGTACTGTCGATGTCTGACCGAATTTGTTGTTGTTGTTGTTGTTGCGATTAATGGCGTTTCCATCGTCATTCGATGATTTCCGCCAGGCAATGTGAGAGGGCGTAGTTACTGGTCCTCTCTTAATACTTTTACTGTTGGATCGACGATAGCCTAGTGGCGTTGTGTTGTGCAATTAACAATGTCAGTAAAATTGTTAGTAGTTATTTTCTGTATTGTTATTCGGCTTGTTATTTTAAAGAATTCATTAGGAAAGAAAGGATGAAGTGGTTGAATATTAGTTGCGATGAGTTCATTACATTAGGACGTTAGTTTAAAACCTCTCTCCGTAAAATGAAGCAATTTGTACAATTTATACAATGAAGCAATAATAATTGCGACATATTGAGAAAAAAAAGGGCGAGATGTCTGTAAATACTTGCTTTTTGAGGTCAGTGATCTCTGTACGGAAAAAATACTCCTATCTAATAGTTTACTGATTAAAAATAAAATCTTTTATTAACAATCATAGACACACTTGTATATTATTACAAAAATAATAACTTGTTGTACAAAATCTTGTATATATTTATTTTGTGCTTTTTTTTCTCAATATGTCGCAATTATTATTTTGTGAAATCATTATTTCAACTTAATGTTGCCGATTTGCTTGTCGCCATTTTTCAGCCGAAAAAAAAGACAAGGAAGAATCCGTCAACGCAGACTTTAGGAGGTAAGATAGGGCCATTGGAAGGTGATATCTAAGAGTTAATTTGGTCTTCTTCTCCACGTTTTTATTATAGGAGGTGCCAAGTGATAAAAAGGGTAAAGATAAATTAGCTGGAAGAAGATCTCGGGTTTGAAGTAGGCCTAACTGCTGTTTGCATTTTATGTCTCGCTCTCTTCTTATACAAGTTGCATGCTTTAGCCATAGGGATTCATCAAGCGGTAGCGCAGCATGCAGAACATGCAGCTGCCCGGCGCGGCGGCACCGCGCAACGAGCACGATTGTTCGTTGTCATTACACAAATTTGGTCTGGAAATTGAATGTAGACTGTAGGTTTAGACTTTAGTGAGGTTGAATCTATGACTGAGTATGACTATGTGACTGAGAATGAAAATGAAATGATTTTTAAGCTAAGACTGAGCTATAAAATACAGTGAGACATGTGAACAGTGACGAGTGAAGCCTGGGCAGCGTCTCGCAAACCCGTCGTAAGTACAACAAGTTCATCGACATCCCATTGAAATGTGTGTATTAAGTTTAACACGCATTTCAATGGGATGTCGACAAACTTGGATTGATGACGGTTTCATGAAACGCTGCCCTGGAGTACAGACATGCAAGAATCCAGATGATTTTTCAGGCTAAAGAAGTCCATAGGGAAGATGTTATATAGATAGGCTAATAAGTTTTGTTTAATACTCTATCTGAACTTCCTTTGCAGTGATTAGTGGGTCAGAATCTTATGTTATGACCTTGTCTTTTGCTGAAAGTGAAAAAACTGTTTCTTAAAGTTCTACAGAATTTGATGTTGGCTGCAAAAGGGATACACTACCTTTAAGCTCCTGTTATTTTATTTTATTTTTTGGTGAGGGTTGCATTTACAACTCATTCTAATTGCAACTCGATATGACAGAGGTCACTCCCTGTTTACTCTCATGTTAAATGTTTACACGCAATGCGGTGTTGATACTTGATGGGTTCCCTGATAACCTCTATTTTAACTTTTTAACACCAATTTTCTGAACATGTTATCATATCGTTAATTATAATCGTTTAAAAAACAGGAACAAAAATCATAAAAGGAAGAGTGTGATATCAGATTGAAACAACCAACAAACTGGAGTGGAGTTCTGGTGCTTGTAAAGCTTTTACCTCTGTTTGTCACCGCACAGCTAAGTGCAGCTACTTGCTGCTGACTTGTGACTCAAACTCAACTGCAGAATCATATGGATAGTGATACATCATGTAGAGTAAAATGATTTAGAGAAAAGGAGAGTGATATACATGGAGGGTTTTTGATATTATCACAAAAGCACAATTGCTAAAAATGTAGGATTTGATGCTTACAATCCCTTGTGTGGAGCAAGGACTAATTTGGTTTTCTTTTCTTTTTAGCATACTTAGTGGACTATTAGTCTACTTAAAGTAGAGGAAAGTTTTAGCTTTGGAAGTTTGGATTCTCATTTGTAGACTTCACATACTCAAAAGAAGAAATTTGAAAGCTACTCAAATTGACAGACACAGCACACATCATCAGGAAACTCTACTTCATGTACATGTAGCTTGACATTCCATTATATGGAAATTAATTTGTGCCTTGAAATTGAACAGTGACTAAATGAGAATCATACTACTTTTCCTTGTTTATACCTTTTCTTTGTTTATCCCTTTCCTTCATGACGTGTTTAAGGTGTACCAATCACCATCAAATATTCTGGTCTGTCATGTCCCAATAATATATTCAAGATATGAACTTCAAATGTGTTTTTTTCCATAGAGAGATATTGCATATTTGCAGATAGTAGATAAACTCGCAACATAAATGTAACTTTAGGAGACTAGTTGTCACACTCTCCGCCTTGCCTAGAATAAGAGCCTCACAGAAACCAAGTCAGACCTAGGTTTTGTGTGTTGGGTTTTGGGTTTTCCTTTATTTCCTTCAATATTATTTATGCTGATTTTGTACATTATAGGTGTACACAAATCTTTTTAGGTGATTGGTACACTATAAATACAAGGCTAAAAGAAAAAGAAGAAAAAAAGAAACCCATAGTCTACTTGAAAATAGAATGTGTAGCAAGGAGCAACATTATGGGAGTTTTTAAAAAATGGCCTCCATTTAAAAAAAATGATTACCAAATGTCAAACTCATGAGCTGTCTTTAATTTAAGATTGTACTTCATTGTAATAAGAGCAAATAAATAAAAAATGAATAAAGAAGTGAATTTTTTTGAAATTGATTAATAATTACCCTTATGAGGAGCTTTCCATTTGTATGCTACCGAAGATTATCAAAAATAATCCTCTTCGTAGTTGTTGAAAGGAATATATCTATTCATAGAGTGGTTGTGTAATCTGTCCAGTAGTTTGATTTTTAGCACCAAAAACAATGGGGAGCTGCTCACAAAATAATCAACTATTTGTCTGGTTATGTTTGATCTACAGTATAACAGCTCTAAATGACTAAAATTGATGATTTAAAAAAAAAAGGTTTTATTTAAAAAAATCATACCCGGAACTTGAGAATTAATTTTAAAACAAGACTCAAAGGAACATCTAGTGAGTGATGGTGACTAGTATTTCACTGAAACAAGCAAAATTGGGGGACAATTGAATCAAATTTGTTTTATCTAACACTAAACAAACACTTTTAGATTATTGTAGTTTTTCAAGTACCGGTATGGGTAATACGTTACTGTAACACATTTGTCATGTACTCGTGTAACAGTAATTTTAAAGCAACCAAAGTCAGTCATAAGATGAAAAAAATGATAATACAATGTAGTTGTTCATAAATACCCTACATGTGTTAACTGTGATATTCATTTTACACAAATTAGTCTATCAAATACCCCGGTAGGTCGCACATATTTGTGCATCATTTCATTCTCAAAGTTTTATTTGTTTTATACCTTGTTTATACACAACTTCCTTATTTAAATACATGTACCCTGTACATAATTCTTCTTCATTTTTGTGATGGACTTTTAATTTGATGAACTCTTTGTAGTAGTACAACTTTACTCTTACAAGAAAAGAAAAAAACACTACTGGTACACAAATAGACAAACCTAATAACCTATGTCCTTGATAAAAATATTTAATAAAATTTAAAATAAATTAAAAGCCCCCTTGATACAGTCTAAACTTTATGCTATGTAGATAGTTTAGTCTGCATTATGTGATACACCAGATTTGTATTATTTTTTATTATAAATACATGTTCATGTAGTTAATTTATTTGATGGACCTGGCGGCAAGTCTTTTCATTTAGTAAGTTATCTTCAGTAACTACAATCACCATCCTGTTTGACTGGTCTTGACATACATGTAAGTTGGCCAGCACATAAACAAAGATTCTTTAAAACTTTTCAAAATAATGCACTAATGATAATCATTATAAATTAAATCAATAACAAAAACTACACTTAACACATTTTTAAACCGATGTAATATGCACCTAAATTATAAAAATCTTTTAACCAGATGGATGGTAAAAAGAATGAATCCATGTAACCATAAGCAGAAGCCCAAATCATCACTTGATATAATATATAAATAATAATCAGATATCACTACCCGGTACCTTATCCCGTTTCACCTTTCTTGTATGTGCTCTGTCGCCTCGTCTTTTTTAAATATTTTCCTTTCTTGATATTATTTTCTACTTTTCTACTTTTCACTGTCACTGCAATTCATTGTTCTATATCTCACTTTAGATTTTTTCAAATGATGCATTTTGCAGATTTTGTAAAACAATGTAAGCCTTGTTTATAAGAATTTGTGGAATAATACAGTATAAAAAAAAAACATTTCATGGAAGCTTCTGAAAACATAAAAGTCGGCAACATCATTTTTCAACAGTAAACATTTTTTTGAACATTAGATATTTTTTGTAAAGCAAACGATGAGAGAGCTGAGTGAGACTGGGTCTGGTGTATGCTTAGAATGTCACCAATTCAATCTGTAAGCTGTAGATGGATAATTCCATTTCTGCAGCCACACATGCTTCCATGTTCACATAAGCACTAACCCCGTATTCAGAATACCAGTACCAGAATAATCAGAATTGATTGTATAGATATACGATAAGTCCTTCAACTGTTCCTGATCTGAAAGACGTACATAATGAAGCATTGCATACTGCATAGCGAAACACCTGTTTGACCGTTGTTTTGAAAAGTCACACTTCGGTTGGAATATCACATCGTACAAAAAAACATAAAAAAACATAAAAAACATAACTGGATGGGGCTTATCGTGAGCATGTATTGATGGTTGGCCAGTTCTATCATCTGACCTGTTACAACTAGTTTCTTCAGGCAATGTTTTTTAAATACCAGTAGTCAGTACTAGCTAGTCAGTACTCCCCTTATGCTGTACAATGATTCATTTATACCGGTATATTTGTTTATACAAGTTTCGTATAATTACGGTCTTTTACTGCGCCATGTATAAAAGAAAGTTAAAAATGGAGAGAATAAACACAAGCATTAGGAACAATATTGTTGGAGTCCATCCCTCAGAGTTTTAGACTCCAACGAAAGTTCAAATTTTCTTAACATTTTAGTATTTTTAAATAAATAAGTTACAGTTGATAACCTGTTAATATATTTTGTACCCAATATTAGTTTTACCTTCTCGGCTATGACATTAGCATGGTTAATGTACACGTACAAGTTCGCCTGGTATGTAACATCAAGAAGCTGCGCCCATGTCGTGCTAAAAAGCATTACATCAATTTGAAAATATCTATTGTACATTCCCGTAAGGAATATTGTACATCTATAGGCTTGAATCTCTTCTTTCAGCGTACCTACACTAATCCTTTGGGGTGAGGTTCCCTTTAAATACCGCTTAATAAAATAAAATGGAAACATTTTCAGTACCGGTATGCCATTCCCTTGTGAAGCCTGGTCAGCCTGACAGATGTGTAGTCTTCCTATTAACTTTAATATGAAAGGACACCTATTAGACTTTGTCATTCAGGTGGGGACTTCATCACTGTATCTTCATTAAAAGCAAGTTCTACCTGTTGCTAGGATCATATATAAATAACCAGAAGTTATGCTATCAGGGGTGACTTTGGTAATATATATATATATATTTTTTTTTTTTTTTGGGGGGGGGGGGGGGGTGGGGGGATCCAACTCCCTAGATGTAGTCTGTGCTGACCAAACTAGAGGGGGCACATTGACACACTACAAAGGCTTCATCCATCAGCTTGGGTCGGAACCCATGATCTTTGATTCAACAGGAAAACTCTACTGACTGAGGCAACGTACTTCTGTTCTTGTACACTGTACAAGTAGTAGTACTGCTCATATTTTGTGCTGCAGTGGCGTTGATAAACATTAGATAAAATGCATACAAATCATTCATACACAAATACATATTTTTTCTTTTACAGGAATTCTTTAGAATTCTTACTTCATCCGAAATATTTTTTTTTTTTACCCAGAGTTCTTTTGTAGCTTCCCAGAGATAAAGTGCCTACCGTTTTTTTTTGGATATAAGGATTGTAGAAAGTACTGTACATGAATGGATTCATGCAAATCATTTTATCTTGAATATTCTTCATGTGGAGATGGAAATACATACATGTACCGTACACATATTCTTGTGTTTTTAGCATGTACATAGATTTGCTGTTATGTCCTCTTGTAAAAATAGGTGTTTTTTTTTTTTGGGGGGGGGGGGCGGGGGGTTCTGTTTTGAATTAATTTGGGATAAATATGCACAATGTCTTTTTTACCTGTAAGTTATTTCAAGGCCCGATTTTACTTGTTTTCCATGTACCTGTCAAACCCCACAGTATCCACTGGTTTGGAGCCTTCCAGCTTTTCAGTGGAAGATTTTTTTTTTTTTTTGTGGGGGGATTTACCGGTAAGTAGATAGCTAGTCAATGGTCAAGAGAAGAAACGACTTGAGAAAGCATTACGGGAGAGAGATGATATTTTGAGAAACTTGCACATCCAGAAAAGAGTGGGGGAAATACGGATACAGTCATACAGATGTTGTGAACACTTGCAGAGAACAGCAGGTGGAAACAGATTTCAGTCCAACGTTTCAACAGGATGAAGATGAAGACACTTTCCTAAGCTTTACTGTCCTCGACTTCTACAAGCCCATTTTTCGAATAATTGACATCAAACAGTTTCACCAGAACTTCAGCATAAGGTGGAAATTATATGATGCATAGTTCTTGGCGCTTCAGTTATATCTCTGAACTCGCCCACACTGTTGAATTGAGAGTGAACAGCCTTCAGTCTTTGAAATTACTGCTAGCTGACCTGGACTAAACATCTCGCAGCCTGCAGTTTCATCTACTGTTTCCTGCAGTAGGTAAATGAGACAGCTCCAGAAAATATGATCCAGTAAAATTTTCACAAGGAACTTCCAGTTTATCCTCGAGCTGCCAAGACCAAAGAATCCACGGGGTGCAGGCAAGGGCTTAGTTATGGTGTGCTAAACAACACGATGCAGAGCATAATAATGTTTTAATCTGTCTTTGCTCTAAATATGTTGTGAATGCATGCCAGACTTTGCTTTTGTGGCTGCTAGGTAAGTATCTACAACTTCTGCTATCTTTTGAATACAATGACACTCAAACTTTTACATGTTTTTTCTTTCTTCAATTCTTCTCAAAACACACATTTACTCACACACTGACACAATAGGTTTATGATAATTCATAATATGTTGGTACATGAAATTGTGTAAACGCTGAAAAGATGTGTCCTGATGAAAAGGATCAGAACACCAAAGGTTATATTCTTCATATGTCATATGTTACTTCGTAAAGACTGTTCACACATGATTTGACAAACTGCAGTATATTTTTTTCCTAACATGTAACTAAATGGAAAGTGGGGATTGAAAAAAAAATAGCTGCAGACAACATTCCTCCTCGCTCTTCTGTTATAAGATATAGAATGTGATACAGGGTCACTGTGACATATATTATGTGAACGAGTCTTGTTGAGTTTGTTGCACTTACATCTATTTTTAACCCCTGTGAAGGATTGGGAAGCTGTTGGATTTCAGGGATTAACCAAATGTTATGTGACATATCATGTACCATTCCAAAACACCTGCTATATACATGTACCTTAAAACATTGACTGGGTAGAAATACAAGACATGTACCGGTCCGGTATGTAAACCTCTAGTCTAGTCTAGTGGTAAACAGAATCCTCTTGGATTTTCTTCACTTGTTGCTTGTTAAACATCAAACTTCCTCATTGCTGAGTAAAAAATCTAGCCCTTTTCTGAGTTTCTGAGTCTCCAGTTTCATTTCACTTCAAGTCACTTTACCTTCCTTTCCTCTCTACTTTTACTCTCTCATTTTATCACCTTTCCTCCTTCCAACAATTCATTCGCATCTGAAGAGAATTATTCTGTTTACTTTCTCATTCTGGTACATGTCTTGTATACATTTTTTTCTTAACTACGGGTATATCATGGTCAGTGGCGTGGAGCTTCAGATTCATTATGATAGCTGCTTCGTCGTCCCTGATGATGCTTTGTGTCTCCCAGTTAATATAGAAGTGTTGTCATACAGTCCATGTTCATCATATTTGGAGTGCTGGCAATGTTTTCTTAAAGGCATTGTTTAACAATGTTTCCAGTTGAGATGCATGGCCCTATGTATTATCAGTGTCAGTGATATGGTGTAATATTGAAGCCCTTCAAAAATTGCGCTTAAAAATGATCATGGAGTGCCTCAAAAAAGTAAAAATCTTTGAGTGACCGGTTTTACCATGACGGTACTCATTTTCCCAAATAGACTGTAGTGTTAGTAAAAAAACGTTGGGGGAAATGGTTTTTTGTGAAATTTCGAATTAAAATCATAAATATCTTGATAATCAGACAGAGTGACCTAATGGTTTATAATTATGATTGCAGCATGAGCTAAATCCAGGATTTTTTTTTAGAATCTGAGGCAAAGATACCCAATCCCTTTAAAGTCACAATATTGCTCACCATTTAAAAACATACATGCAAGAAAACTTTTCACTGTGTCTTGAGAGCAGAGCTATCGATGAAAGTAGAAAGCATTGAACTGTTTACCCTACGCAGTTCTTAATGCCTTGGTCAGCTCTCCGGGAGCAGAGGACTACTGAATACTGATGGAATTCTTATACTCGCATGCTTTGCAGGGTATTTACTATCTTGAAATGCTAAAAATGCATGCCTGTCTTTTGCCCTTGTCAAGGCCCCTGACTAAATCTGAATGCATATCTTGAAAAGTTACTCTGCAATCAAGATAATAATGAAAACCTATATTAAGCGCACTTATCTAATGACTTACTCAAGGCGCTACTGGTATACAAAACAAAATACATCTCTCTCAATAATGTTAATAACATAATATCATTAGTAACTGCATTTTACCCTTGTGTGATAGTACTGGTTAAGGGTGGTGTCGGTGTAGAGAAGACGGATACAACTAAACTTAGTGCCAGCTATCAGCAAGCCACCAAAGCTTAATGAAGATGATTGGGTTTAGACTAAAGGAAAAAAATACATAAAATATGGGAAGTTTCATGGTATGGAATGATACATTTATATATGATAACTGAATTATTTTACTATTTAGACAAAACAAGAAGAGAAAAAAGATTAAATGGCCATTACATGTACAGTAGTTGAACATAATATCCTTGAAAGATTTATATTCATAGCTGCCTTATTTTATAAGTTGTGGCGATTATTATATGTGGGAAGTGATACTGTTACAACAGATGATATTCTTAATAACTTGTGACAGCTTTAAAGATGATACATATATATATATATACCCCTTATTCAAACTACTATTAATATTACATCATTGAATTGGATAAGCTTCCATTACAGTGGATTTCCCGAAAGTCATTCTTAGAAAACAGAATAATAATGATATTGATGATAAATAATGCTTTCACAGCGCATAATATAGAGATTTCCCTGTTGCCCTTCACAAAGATAATAAAGAAAACTAAATAATCTAATGTGATAGAATAATAATAAAAAGTAAGGAAGAGGGACATTAATGGCACAAGAGAATAAGATAAAATACATGTGGTACAAATTTGAACTGATTTACGTTGCAAATAAAGTATAACAAATAATTCGTCGATATATGATGCATATAAGTTTAAATGTTATATTTGCACCAAACAAGTTTGTCCCATTCATTGGAAGAAACATTTAGAAAACTCGAATCGTCTTTATTTTTCAACAATTTTGTTGAGCGCTATACAAGCAATACATGTACGTTTTGTTTTTCTACCAACACAATTTTGCCACGGCAATTTCAGGAAAATCAAAACAATTGCGTAACGGCATTGCAGACGAAAAAATGAACACTCGACAGAACGACTGTATTGGTAATGAACTGTACTGTGAAATAAGACATGTTCTTGGTGCTCATGGCCTCTAAGGAAAAGTAAGGTATTCGAAGTAAATTTCCCATAATTTGTATATATAGTCACGCTTTGAAAGTTTTCCAAAACTAGAATACACATACATGTATGTATTTCATTGTTTAAAATCCTGAATTGCTGCTGTTGCGCGTATTACAGAATATAAATACCATACATGTACGTGCTCATGAAAGTTATGTAATCATTCATTTACGCACAAGCAGTGCACTCCATGATACACAGGTGGAAGTACTCTTTGAAAAGGGGAAACAAAGGACATTTATGTAGCACCTCCATCGCTGTAGGAGTGATTATTTCAAAATGTACAAAGTGGGACCTCTTCATATTATGAAGATCTTTGAATATTCGGGGTCATTTGGGACATGTGCTAACCGTGAACTGGTCTGTTGCACGAGATCAGCTGGGAAGTCGGTCACGTCCAGCGCCAAAAGACAACAAAGGCACGCCGGGTAGCCTTCATTTACAACGCACATCAACCTGGAGAGAGTCTGATCAGTGAATTGTCCTCGATCTGGGGCTGATGGCGGTGCCGTGATTCGTCTCGTAAAGGGTCCACCAGAAAGGTTCGGATGACCGCTAGCAGCATAAAACAATAATGATAATAAATAAATGTCATACATAACACAAGAGGAAAACGCAAATCAACATTTTTCATTAGCGCGACTTCGAACACATGTAATGCAATGTAATTCTACTCATGTAAACTGAAAATACATCTACATGTATAGGCTATACGTAGAAAGTATACGGACTATATATATAAAGATGTTTTAAAAAAATGCACTTAAATTTAGAAGAAGTTACAGTTGAAGCAAAGGTTAAACAGATAGTTGATAAGTCATGAGTTTGAAAGAAACATAATATGAATGTATCAATTCTCGTAGGGGGCAGGCGACAAAACACCCAAGTATTCTTATTCTATCGTTGAAACAACTACATGTTCATTCTGTATATCTTTTGAAAGTGAGTAGAGCTTTAAAATAAGGTTATCTACCCAAGATTACATAAACCCTAAAAAGGTCGAATAACGCTCCGCAGTATTGAGTTATTGCGTACACAATAATTAACACAGTCTCGAAATAAATAGTACCGATTGTAGCACTCTAGTGTGAAGAGAAAAATATCATGATTTTACAAGTTCTCGATTACCCACTTGTTAAACAGTACAGGAAGTTTGACAAACCATAGCATTGACTTCTGTTCTGCATACATTTTCTTTAGGTTTTAAGTTTTATAACGCCAGAAACGTAATCGCCGGCACTTCAATTGCGCCCAAATTTATACAAATTTCAACTTCATTCCTGAGATGGCGTATTTGTCCTAAACGTTTATCAGTATATCACGATTGATATTACCAATGAAATACATGTACATGACTTTTTTCGATGAAGAAACACCTTTCTATTATGATTACGTTTGTCATTCCGAAACAAAATCATTAAGGAATGATGTCACGTTGCATTATAGACAACTAATTTGAACTCTGAAAATATTTTGTTCACCTAAATATATCAGGTAATTATGGACCAAGAAGTAAAGATGAGCTCGTCTTTGGATATTATATCTTATTTGGTAGTTGATACACTTTATGTGTAGTATTATGTACAAAGAAGTATCTTGGTGTGAAAATTAGATGTATTCCCAGGCATCTTTTAAAATGTCTGTGTGAGATATGTATTTAATTTGTATAGATGATAAAATCAGATATAAAATGTATACATTCTAACAAACAAATAATATGACAAACATATATCTGAAATTAACAAACCAATGAAACAAGACATAAAAACCGACGATTTCTGTCTGAATGTCTAAATGGCTGTTTGTTTTAAATATTTTTAATTAGAAAAAAGAAAACAAAAAACGATTTTCATGAATTATAACCCAACATTTTAACAAAGCTATTTTAACAACAGTATCTGAGGTGATTAAGAGTCATAATGTTGATCTTTGTAATTATAATGTACCATCAATTTGTAGACATATATTAGTATCTGGCATACGATACTCTCATTTTAAAAGTTAAACATGATGTGTGTTTGTCATTCCGTAACACTTGGAACTTCACGAAATGAGCTTGTTAAAAAGTAGAAGTAGAAAATGGAGGAGTCAGTCGGACAAAGAATATACAAGTTGTACATTCATTTGAAAGTCAAACAGTGGTCCTCTTATTGGAATTTTGATGATAGAAACTTAAAGACCGTCAATACTACTGGGCCAGAAGGGATTAAATCATACAGCGAGGTCACTGACAGGTGGCTATCTCATGAACTCAGCTCTCAAGTCTCAATTAACATAAGAAAAAGAGGATCATGGGGGACCAACAGGCACCATAAAGGACTCCATAAACTCTTTCTATTTCGTACACGAATTTACTCCTCCTAACCAACCGGATGCCAGTCAATTTTATTTTGCTGGAGGAAATCGAATATGTCATGTACAATGCATTTCAAAGGAGGAATTGTGAAACTTATCAAAAAATAATTAGGAAAAATCTCTCACTGTGTCTTCCCCCAAGTAATCTGTTCATACGTACTGAGAAATATTGTGAAAATGATAAGTTTAATCATGAAAGTAATTGCGTATTATTACAAGCTTGGTCCGTATTGCTTATACTGGCAAATCATTTAGTCGCCATTCACTGTAAAGCATTAACCAAGAAACGCTGTAACGAAATATAATTGCGAGATTTGAGCCCGAAATTAAATGTCCATGTTTAGTGTGATTAACATTTGATGATGATGGAAAATGTGTCATTAAATTTTTATCGGGGGGGGGGGGGGTGTTCTTCCCATAAGTTGTACCTTATCAACAAAGATAACAATTTATGTCAATCTTGTTTACTCTTTATAATGTCACACAGATAACCCTCCTGTGCCACTTACATTGTATATCACGCTATATTACATGTAATGTTACATTACTAATGTATCTTCAAAAAGCATAAAGATTATTTAACTGTTTTCATGCAGTGCAAGATTAATCTATGCCATACGGATATTAAAAGTGTCGTCATTGAACAAATAACGAATGAAAGTGGGTAATTTTGCAAAGCCATTGGCCCGAATTCACAAGGAGGTTTGTTTAGACAAACCTAGGTTTATGTGCGTCATAATTATGACGCGTTTTGTCGCGTTTCAGACCAAGGTTTGTTTGAACCTTGGTCTGAAATGCATCGAAACGCGTCATAACAAAATTATGACGCCTGTATGATGCACATAAACCTAGGTTTGTCCTGGGGGTTTGTCGACAAACCTCCTTTGTGAATTCGGGCCATTGTGTTTTACCAAGCAGTCCTTTCGTCACGGTGCATTGCACGTGTGGCAAACGAATGACCAACGTGTTAAAGCCCATCTGCACTAGTTTGGCCAGGAGGGATTAGACCTCCATGCGTCGTATATATAGGTGCATAATAATATCAAATCGGCTTTCAATTAACATAAAAAAGAGGACCTTGGGGGAACAACTGATACCGCTTAGGCATTGTTGGCTGTAGGCCTATAGAGGGTGCAAGAAGTGCAGTCCCGCTTTAAATCCTGTCTGTACTAGTTTGGCCAGGGGAATTAGACCTCCCTGCAAGGTCACTGGCAGGTGGTTATCTAATCAAATCAGCTCTCAATTAACATAAGAAAAAGGAGATCATGGGAGACCAACGGCCACCGATCAGGCATTGTTTGCTAGAGGGCGCAAGAATCTATAGTGTAGTGGGGCTTTCAGTGAATGTTATTTACAGAGTGAAGTAGAGAGTTTTACTATTGGCCTATGGCTGTCATTTTGCAAGAAGCCATTGTAGTGCGAAGATGAACTTTCGGGCTTAAATGTATTATATGTTTTTCCAATCAATTTAAGATGGATTTATGCGCAATTCAACCTACTATTCTTTACCCCGACACGATACTTAATGATTTATTTACCTTGAGGAAATTTTGAATGAAAAAAGTACAGAAAGAACTAGCACCGAAATACATGAGGAGAAATGTAAAATAGAAAAAAGGTTAAAATATTGAATTCGATGAATGTATATAGGCGGGAAAACACAGAAAATCAAGTGTTAAAACTCGAGGGAAATATTGAAGAGAATTATATTTTATATTCACTTTTGAATATCAAATAATAAGGTGAGTTCACTTGATGAATAATGTGTAATCTCGCGGGCAAAACGTACTTATCTTTATTCACGTTAATGATACACGTTGCAGTGGCGGATCCAGGAATTTCTTACCGGGGGTGCACAAAATCGCATGGGGTGAAATAAATGAAAAACGATGGAGCGAGGAGTCTGCGGCGAGGGAGCGGAGCGACCAGGCGGTGGTCAAAACCCCCTCCCTGAGTAGGAAGAATTTACCATTTTAGAACCACATTAGGCGCATTTTCAGGCACTTCCTAGAGTAATATTACGCAAAATTGCTTTCTCCTACCCCCTCCAAGAGTAGGGATTTTTTGCAATTTGAGAACCACATTTGGCGCATTAATGTCCACCGACACTTCCTGGAGAGGAACAACGAGGCTTTCTGATTGGTTAGAAGTTATAGAAAAGTGATCTGTCACGTCGCGAGACTTTGTAAACGCTTCGTTGCTGCACAACGCACAAAGAAGGTGGTCTGGTACGGTGGTACCTCACCAGTAGTACTATACAACAAAAAAATTCAGTGTGGGGGGGGGGGGGGGGGTGTTGACGCCACCGATTACCGACAAACATTAATGCAAATGTCCCAATGTCTACAAATTTAGCCCTATAAACATGGGACCAGAAACGAAGCTATTTGTCAGTTTCCCCGCGCGGAAAATTTGACACTTCATTAAATTATTAGAGAAAGAAGACGATTCGTTGTACCGTTCCCGACTCTTGTTGTTTCGCCCCTCCCGCGCGAAAAGCTATGACATTTCATTTAATTATTACTCTTGATCCTTGTCTGAAGTGTAGCGCGGAAGCTTTCACATTTCATTACCAATTTTAAACTAGAGAAAGAAGACGATTCGTTGTACCGTTCTCTACCCTTAATCCTTGTCTGAATTCAGTTTCCCCCTTCTGCGCGAAAGCTTTGACGTTTCATTAAATTATTAGAGAAAGAAGACAATTCGTTCCGACTCGTGATCATTGCCTGAATTTTCAATTAATGTTTCTTTGTCCACAAAAAATTGCCGGCCGACCGACATAATATCAACGACTTCCAACTTCTGCATTGAGCAAGAATACCGACACAGCAACATAATTATCTATGCGTATCTTTCTTTCTTTCTCTCTCTCTTCATCCCCGTTTCTTTTGTTTCCCTTTTCTCTTCTTTTTTTCCTCTCCTTCCTCTTTTTCTTTTTTTTCTTTCTTCTCTTCTCTTTCCTTTCCTTTCTTTCCTTTCTTTTCCATTTCTTTCCCTTTCCCTTTCCCTCTCATTTTCTCATTTTCCCGACAGCAGCGCATTTTATCGACAATATCCTTACAGGTTGGGGGGGGGGGGGTTGTCGCACACCCCTCTTTAGCAACGCCCCTGGTTGTATATCCCATTATTCTTTATAAAGAAATCCAATTCCTCATGTTCTCGCACCTCTCTTCTATCGTTGTTTGATTCTATTTCATTTCTTTCCCTTTCTCCTTTAACTCACAAAAATTCTCTTTCCCCCCTTTTTACCATCTCTTTTTTTTTTTGGGGGGGGGGCTACACGCCTGGCAAAAGGGACCTCATATTATGCACACCGCAAAATTGCGTCCCCCCGCCCCTTTCCCGGTAAAAAAACACCTTATTCTATCATCCCCCTTTATTTCTTTCCCCTCATTATTATTATCATTATTATTCTCCTTTTCTCTCCTCCGTCTTTCCCCCTTTCTTCCTTTTCCGCCTCCTTTTTTCTTCTTCTTTCTCTCTTCCTTTTTCTTTCTTCCCCCTCCTTTTCTCCCTTTTTATTATTATTCCCCCCCTTCCCCTCTGAATCCGCCACTGCGCTAATGATACAAAATGATAATTTTGTTAAAACATGACTAATGGGAGATTCTCATTGGCGAATTCTGGTTGTACTGTTCAAGTACAAACCTTCAATGCACAGAAAAGCATAAATGTGGGCTCTGTATTTGGCCTAATAATAGTGGTAAAGGTATCAGCGTCGAAGCCAAACTCGGATACAGTCTGTGTTTCATGTTCATATTAATTGAACGGTTCAATTCACATTTTTCCAGGAGCGGTGTTATGTGGGAGCGATTGCCATCGTGTCCCCGTAACAAATTCATGAAGTTTGGAAATGACATCATGCACATTATTATCTTTTTGCTATAATTTGAGATTTCTGTAGACGAGTATTATTATTCAACGGACTACATAAATTATATACGCATGGATAGGCGCCTATAATAAAGTTGAATGTTGAGTCAAAATGGCAAATTTTCTTATCCTTAATTGTATTCGGTTATGGTACATGTTGGCCTATCATATATATGCACTATGATACAATGTGAGTTAATAACAAGTACACTTTTTAAAATTGATAATTGTTTCGACAAGATCATAACATTTCAGATATGGAATACTCTTCCCGCTTTTTGTACCATTTTTGTTGAGCAAATCTTCACGGTTAATTGCACAGAGGTCGATTTTTGAAGACGATGTAAAAAAAATCACGGATCACTTGCGACAGCTTTGAGGCTTTCCTGTTTCTGAGGTTGATTATGTAATTATCTTAGATACAAAGTAAGATTATGTAATCATCAATTTCGTAAGAAAAACATGTCATCCTTCAAAGTAAGAATTGCGTTTGGTGTGTGTGCGATTCGTGTGTGGAATAATGGTTCAGGCTGACAACATCTTATCTAAGATGTTTCCCAAACCAGGAAAGGCCTGTAGCTGGGGTAAGTTGGTTTTGACATCATCTCCTAAATTGACTCGTAAAGCAGTCAACCATGAAAGCTTGCCCAATAAAAATTGTACCAAAATAGCGGGAAGAGCAACTATACTCTTACGTCCAGTGGCGTACGCAGGATTTTTTCAAGAGGGGTGGGGGTGGGGGGGGGGGGGGGGGGGTAAGAGGACACATTTTTACATACAATGTAATTGTTATTAATAAATGTCCCTCGAGCAAAGAAATACTGCCATTTTACGGATTGAAAATATTGCCCATCCTGAGAGAAAATGTAAGGCTATCATGTATCATTTTGAAAGCAATACTACGTCTATTTTATGAAAAGCAGGGAATTATATTTACAGCTATAGTATCTTCAACATATCCGTTTGTTTTCGGGTTTCGTTTTTTTTTCTTGATACGCGCTGAACTATCATAATTGAAAAAAATAATACATCCTAACAAATTGAGATTTCATATTGTATATGACACCGTGTTAGGTGTATACTACAGTCATGTACATGGTTTATCATTGTAAAAAGGAATAACGATTTCAAGGATACCAAATTCAGGTATGATTGGATAGGACACCAAGTGAGATATCAACTCTCAAACTAGAATGGCAGAATGTTTTTGAGGGGTTTGGGGGTAAAATGTGCGTGAAATACTGTTCTATTCATGTTTAAAAGTATCTTCTGGGGGGGGGGAGGGAGTCAATTCGTTGAAGAAAGATAATTCAAAAGGTTATCTATCTTACATAATTATGCAGTGTCGGATTGAGATTAATAATTTTTAAACCACGTCAGAATTCAATTGATAATGTTATCAGTGCATTACATGCAGGCCTGATTACATGTATAACTAACTGGCCGTGAAGGTCGTTAAAATCGACAGCAAATAAGGGGGAAGTCTACCCTGATATTTAGTTGGTTTTAATAGAAACAGAAAATGAGAGGAACTGGTATATAGGTGAAAGTTTGTGCTAAACCCGATTAAAACTAAGAAAGTTATACATTTTTGAAGTTGCGATCAATCAAACACAAAAATGATTGTAAACTCTGTGACGTATCTTGTGAGGTTCCCTCCCATCAGAAATGTCTATTTTCCCGAAAGGAAATTGTTCAATCATGCATGCATGCACCCTAAACAAAATTATTGCAAATATGTTTTTAGACAACCCCTATATGAAACGAAATTTATTTCGTCATCAATAACTAAGAAAATGAAAGTTTATGAAATTTCTGTCCCTGTAGGCTGTAGAGAAAATTTGAGAGGTGCTCACAAGATACGTCACAGTGTTGTTAATTTGTGTTTCACTGATGACAAATTAAACTTATTTTAAATCGGGTTTCACTCAAACTTTCACTTACATGTTCCTCTCTTTTCCCGCTTCTATTAAATATAATTTAATATCAGGGTGGACACCCCTTTTAACGTTAAGGCCGTCTTTACGGGGCTCGTGGGCCGTGTGCCTATATAAGATGTTTATAACACGACTTGAAACATAATTTCTGTTTAGGAACACTGTCGAATGTCGATTATGTGACCTAAATAATTTTTCTGGCATTTTTTCAATATTCCTCCTCTTTTTCTTTCTCTCACATTATGATGAGGGTATTATTTGTAAAATGCGCTATAGTATGTTCGATTAAAAGGAAAAGAAGAAGAAAAGTGAAAGATTGATGAATTATATTTACACAACAAAAAGGAAGTTCTCCTCGTAAGACAAAATGGTGTAATTACGAATTTCAAAGCGTGAACAAATGTTTTCTTTTGAGTATCACTTTCCAGTGTCGATATGATCAAAGGAATTATTCTGACATTTTCCCCTATTATTTCTATCTCAGTATTCTTTGTCTTTCTCTCACATATTATATGATGAGGGACATAATATTTGTGAAATGCGCTATTATGTTCGTTCATAAGGAAAGAAAGAAGAACAAATGAAAGATTGATGAATTCTATTTACACTACAAAAAGGAAAGTTCTCTGACAAAATGTTGTTATCACAAATAGGAGCTCGTAAAGTAAGTTTGCGGTGGAATGAATGAGGACTTTAAAATCTATTTGGGCCAATCGAAAATGTACAAGAAAGGGCACAGGTTGATATTATTTCTGACAATATTATTATACTGTCAATGGCTTCATTTCATTCTTACATTTACTTCAAGTCAAATGAGAAGAACAAAAAACGAAATCGGAAAATCGCAGTTGATCGGTTAATACACTGTTATGGAGGGCATATCTCTTGGTGAATTGTAATGCATGTACTGACCTGCTAACAACAAAACGTATGTACATTTTTGTTTTGGGGGAGTGGTTGAAATAGTCATGCACAAAGATTTTTAAATATTTAGATGAGTAGAGGGACACTATACGAGCTTATTTATTTTTACGTCACATATCATCTTTACTGGGTTCACACGGCTGGCTTCGCAAACGCAAGCACCAGTCCTTCATTTTGTGTTCATGGTTTACATTACAAACATGTCGCGTGAAAGATTTAAAAAATATAAGAAACAGATTGACGAAAGTTTATGAAAGAAAGTGGACAAAGCAAGGAAGTTGTGAAAGTTCTCTCCATTGAGTCCCTTTTTTTGTTGGTAATATTTGCTTCAAAAGAAAATATCCTGTTTAGTATTAGCATTTAGGGAAATGATATTTCCTCATCTTGCTCGGGCCAAAATCGCTGGGACATTACAAGTTGACTTCAATGAATTTCTTCTTGTTTATATCCGATTTTGTTCAAACTTTCACTGACAATGTACATGCTGTACTATTTACTTTTCTGTTTTTTTGCTTTTCTTCATGATCAGAACAATTAAGGCGCTGCGTGTTCTGTTCAAATCAACGTCATGTAGTTGGTGAGAATGTTTATCTCTCTCCGGTTCTCTCTGCCAGTGTATATGTTTTATTTTTGCGACTTTGAACGAAAATTGGGATCATTATATTCGATAAACCATTGTCACTATTGGTCCAATTACTGCAGGTTTTAACTGTAAATCTAAGTATTATACGTGATGGGTCAGAGATAAACTAATATATAATTTCTCAAAAGCTTCTGATTTAGTTACTAATACCATGATAACCCATCGAATATTAACGTAAGTGTAATTTTGATGCCTTGTATTTGCCTTTAGAAATATCAATTTCAGATTACGTGGTGTCATTACTACATGATTGTATGTATTTTTTTAAAAAGACGAGGGAAGATTAAGAGGCTATTGAATCTTATTAAAGTAACTTTTTAGGTTGATGAATGCTTCTCCCCATCAGTGACACTATTTTAGAGCTCTAAGAAAGACCTTTCGATTGATGGACATAACGTAATTGACTTCCAACCAATCAGAATCACGAAGGCCTCATTAAGACAAGTTTGCGTTTGATTTTCCAGTTTGGTTTATTAAGTTGTAACTTGTAAGAGGACCAGGTGCTAGCACCTCTGCCATCTTTTTTTCTTCTTTTTCTTGAATTTCTCCTTTTTTCTGAACTCGATATAAACTTCAAACTCTGATATATCCATGTCCAGTTGTTTGAGTATATGGAAAGGAGAGAGGGAAGAAAAGAGAATGAGAGAAAGAGGGTGATGACAGAATGAGAATTTTGATTATCGTGAAACAAATGTTGAGTGCGCTTTATTACAACAGCTGTATACACTCCGATTTGTATTATCCGTCTTTTTGCACCCTTGGAGATATGAATTCAAACTACGACTCTCTCTCACTCTCTCTCTTCTTTTCCGTTTGTTGCCATTCGGAGGCGGGGGGGGGGGGGGGCGCACATCCCTTTCACCGATCTAGCTACGCAATGGGTACCAGTATCACAGTGAGAGAAAAAATATAATGTGATCCGTGGCATCCGTCAATGCTATTCACTCACGACACATCAACTGGAATCACTGTGAACTTTAAAAAGGAAGTTTGGATAAACGTTGCTTTCTATATTCACGCATGGTGCATGAAACGCTTGCTCATCCGCGGAAGACGAAGGCTCCGATACGCGCGCTCCTTAAATAAGCCCCCGAGGCGAGATCGCGCCATCACTCGGCTGAACGCATATAGTTGGCGAATAAGACGATCAATACAAAGGGTTCAGAACTAGACTAGGTTGTATAACAGCTAGTGGGCTCCAATCGCAAACTTTATAAAGAGTGACCCGGGTTTAAAACATCCCTCTCACCAGTGGCGTACGCAGGGGGGGGGGGGGGGGGGGGGGGGTTTGGGGGTTGAAACCCCCCCCCCTTTTTTATTTTTATGTGTGTAAACCCCCCTTAAAAAACCTAAAACCCCCCCCCTTTGTTTTTTTGTTTTTTTGTTTTTTTTAATTATAAAAAAAAAAAAAAAATATGCCCGATTTTAAACCCCCCCCCTTGAAAAAATCCTGCGTACGCCCCTGCCTCTCACTATCATTTGTTTTCCATATCTCTTGAATAATGTATTCTCCAAGTGTAAAATGGAATCTTTGCATTATTTCTTTTCCCCATTATATTCTTCAAATGATTTGATGAAATACATTTTAACAGTTTCAAACAATACTGATGTTTAATCATAAAAGTATTAAACTTGGGAGTTTCAGTTCAGTACAAATTTGTCAAATGTGATAAAATGTACAACAAAGATTCTTGTGTAATGGCACTATATCATTAGAGTTGTGAAAGTCGATAACTGTAAATGTATAATTTTTAAGAAGTTTGAAGTACGGTATTAATGTTCTCTCTCTCTCTCTCTCTTTCTGTCTCTTCTACTTCAATGTCTTCTTTTAGTAACTTTTTTTCATATTGCGTGTCACAAAATCGAAGTAATTTGTTTCTCTATTTTGTTCTTATTCCTTAGGATTTGCTGTTTCTTCTACTGCTAAACAGGAACAATTTATTTTTCAGCTTTTTCTAATTGAAGGAGAGGGTATGACCGATTGATCAGGTAAATAACAAAAACTTGAAAAGTATATTTATAAATCATAGATATTTAAAAGACAACAGCACCATACAAAGGGACACCCATCTCAAAACTTTTAAGTTTCATGATTCATTTGTGAAGGATGTATTTTAGGATAATGCATAATTATGGAGTAGCTATCCTGCCCAGTTCTCAACTCGTGCGTTATTGTCTAAGATTTAGAAGTTGACAATTTTCTTTGTTTTTCTTCCTCAGGACTATTCTTCATTGTTGATCAGGAGCAAGAGTGTAACGGTGCTTCTAATCATCTTATTTGAGGAATGACTCATTGAGTAAGGTAAGTCAAGTATTATTTCTATACGAAACTTTTATTTATACGACTATATAAAATCTATAATGCTATCTATGGCTTTGACTGACTGTGATTTGTCTATGACCTAAAGAAAATGTCCACAAATAGAAATTATGGTACATGTAGCAGAAACTGACTTTCCAGCCAAGCAATTATTTTCTCTGTATGTTACAATTTTTAGAAATTTGATGCAGTTATGTTAATATTGTTTTTCTTTTCTTTATTCTTCCTTTTAAGACTTTGAATTCTCAGGTTAAACATATTCCTTATTTGTTTGATTCCAGCAAATGGCATTACTGAATATTCCCTTTATGAATATTTATTATATTTCTTTTGAATTGGTCATCTTATCATATTAGTCAATTTTCAGAGAGTTTTTGTCAGTTGTAATACTTTTTACTTTTTTTGCCCATGATGAATATTATTTTTCAGTCATCTTTTCTTGAATAGTGCATATTATCATGTGAAATGTAACAACAGTTTTAAGGTTTTTTATTTAAATGAAAGAGATATAATGATTTTTTATGTGATAGGTCATTAGCAGTAGTGATCACTCTCTTTAGTCTGGCAATAGTTGAAAACCTCTAAATATTTACCCAACGATTTCCAGTAAGGTAATTAAAAGCTTTATAGTCACATAAAATACATATATTTACATGGATTCTATCTCTGTTGCATTTACAGGTACTTCGTAAAACCAAGGCAGTAAAATCAACCATGATTATCTTGCGGCTCCAAGGGCTTCCTTGGACCGCTACAGCCAAAGACATCCGTCAGCATTTTGATGGTCTGTCAATTCCAGATGGCGGTGTACACATCATTGGAGGAGAGGAAGGTGATGTCTTCATTGCTTTCGGCTCTGATGAAGATGCCCGCAAAGCGATGCAACGTCAAAAACAACCTCTTAATGGAGGCCGCATTATGCTCTTGCTAAGCAGCAAGTCAGAGATGCAGGAGGTGATCGCAGAAAGCAGAGCTGCAGCACAGAGTGTAAAACCTGACCCCTTTGGCACGGTTGGGATTGTCACCCCATCCGTCCCTGAGACCAGCCAACGTAGTTTGCTTCCCAGAGAGGGCTCCGTAACCAGTTCCCACAGTCAGGGTTACCAAGGGTTTCCCCAGAATGATGATCAACGCAGACAACCAACTGGATATGGTGATAGTTTTCAAGTTGGTAATGTAAATGCCCCTAGTCAGTCACTTCCTCCCCAAGATTATAACACATCATATCCACCATCACAAAGTAATGAGAGACTGGATTATGGCCAGTCTGAAAATCAAATATATGGAAACGATCGTTTCAAAGAGGAGTCTTTCGGACGAGGAGATGCTAGCCAACGTTCCATGTATCAGGAATTCAACCCCCAAGAAAGAAATCTAGGTATTCAAAGGCGAGAGGACTTAGATGCTGCAAGGCAAGGATCAACAGGCAGAGATAGGCCTACAGGGTATCCACAAGAGTCAGCTCAGTTTAATAGGCTATCTGAGTATGATAGAGGTGAGGGGAGAATGCCTTCTGCAGATGTTGAAGATCGACAGTTTCGATCAGGTTCATATGGCAGTAGCTCAGGCCCTCTTACTTCAGATCGTAACATGTCTTATATGCAGGGTAGTGATAAACCTCGCAGTCTCCTTCCATCCCCGGGAATGATGAAATCAGATGAAAGAAGCTATCAAGAACAGCTTGATGACCCAATGGAAGGAATATCCACTTCATATCCTCCTGCCGGTCCAGCTGATGGGTTTGACAACCGTCAGTATTCAGATGAAGACCAAAGAGGAAGTGGTAAACAGGTGGAACCAAGGGACATCTATTCTGGACTCACACAACCAATGTCTGGATATGGAAGGCAGAGTATGGATAAGGAGCCTGATAAAGGTAGATACATCAAAACACCATATGAGGATGCATACTGGGCAACAAGTACTTCATCGAAAGATCGGCTCTCTGAGCCAATGCAAGGAAGAAGACCTGATGATATCAAGTCCTTTCAAGATAATCAGGGCAAGCCCATGACAGAGAGGAGAGAAGAATACTACCAGAGTCAAGGGTCCAATGAAAATGAAATGAAAGGAGATTTTTCTGGCAATGAACAATATGCAAGCGCCCTTCTTGATCAAGGAACCTTTTATGACCAGAAAGACAAACCAATGGAATCATTTGGCATGGACCGTTCTCAATCTGCTGGGTATCCAATGTTTCCAGATTACAGATCTGGAGAGAAGTCCTCTGATTTTGACAGTCGTTTGGGAGATATGTCCAAACGTGCTCCATTGCTGAATCAAGAACCACCTTTTTCTTCTCTCAAAGCTGCTGGTGATCATCCTTCTTTCGATTCTCAAACATACGGTTCAAGAAGGGATCATGAACCACCAATTTCTTCTGCTCCAGCTCTGTTAGATCATCCTGCTCCTGAATCTCCTATTGGAGCCAAATTTCCATTGTTAGAACCATCAGGTGATGAGTTTTATGCAGTGCGCCTCACTGGATTACCTTTTGACTGCTCAGACAGAGGTGTCAGACTGTTCCTACGTGATATCAACATTGCCCCTGATGGTGTGCAGATACATCGTGACCATCGAGGACGTATAACCGGTACTGCCAATATAAAGCTACAAGGACCAAGTGATATTGACCAAGCACTTAAAAGACATCAACAGTATATGGGAAAACGTTTCATTGATGTACGTCCTTGTCTTCAATCTGAGTGGGAAAAAGAAAAACAAGTATCCAGCGCTGAGCCATCAAAAAGACGAAGTAGATCACCTGTGAGAGGCAGAAACTCACCCCTGCGAAATTGCAACACCTGCATTGAAATGAGAGGACTTGCTTCTTTCACAAAAAATTCTGACATTGTAGACTTCTTTGAAGGGTTAGCAATGAGGCAGGATAGCATTTATTTGGACCCAAATAAAGATGGTACTGGCTCTGGTATAGCTTACCTTGAATTTATTGACCCGGATATGGCAAGGAGAGCATGCCAGAAGAATGGGAGACAGTTTAACAGACGAACTGTTTCAATCAGAATCATTTCAAAAGAAATAATGGATGCAAAGATCACAGATACGAAAAGAAGGGCTGAAAGACGCTCTCCCGCAAGAAGAAGTCCAGACAGACGAAGAGGAAGTAGCCCATACAGCAGGAGAGGACGTAGCCCAGGTAGAAGGGGGAGGAGTCCTGTTAGAAGCAGTAGCCGTAGCTCTCCAGGAAGAAATGGTCCAGGGAGAAAACCAGCTAGCCCTTCAAGAGACAGAAGAGATAGAGACAGAGACAGAGAGTCATCACGTCAGAGCAGAAGAGCTCAAAGCCCTGTTCGCCATAGTTCTCAAGACAGAAAAGATTCAACATCAGAAAAGAAAGATAGGAAAGATCACGAATCAAGAGAAGTAAGGTCTTTGAGTAAAGTTGAGGAAGTTAAAAGTCGTGGATCACCAAAGACTGAAGATAAAGATCGCTTACACAAATCAGTGACTTCCAAAGATGCTCCTCCTAAAGCATTGTTGCCATCCCCAGACCTGGGGATGATACAAAAGGAAAAGGGGAAAGATCAGGGACTGCTCAAAACTCCTGAGCATCCTGCAAATGAGATTCCTCCTGCTTTTAGTAGCAAACAAAAGGAAGTGGTGCCTGTAAATATTCAACAACGTTTTCCCCCGACTGATGGCAGAGCTGATGGAACAAAACAAGCACCAGTCATAGATTTTCATGCCATACGAGATGCTGTATCCAGATTCAGCAAAGATACAATGGATTTGCAAAAAGGGGAGGGCAGACAAGATCCCATGGAAAGCGGGCATGGTGTACCAGAGAACAGACAAATACAGATGGGAATGTCTGGAGGAATGTTAGGGTATAACAGAGCAGGTCCAAGGGATAATATTCCATTTGCTAATGAAAGGCAAGAGGGAGAAAGACCAATGGATCTTCAACGTGGTCCATTGGGAAGTTCACGTAGAGGGTTTGGAGACAACAGACGAGATGGTCCTATGGATATGCACAGTGGTCTTGCAGGCAATACATTTGGTGGGCCTAGAGATGACATCCAAGGTGGTTTAGTAGATACACATCGTGGTCCTTTAGGCAATGCACCAGGTGGTCCTATGGATATGCATCATGGCCCATTTGGCGGCCCTAGAGACAACAGGGGAGACGATCCTATGAATATGCACCGTGGTCCTATGGGCAACACACGTGGGCCTGGAGACAAAAGAATAGATAATCCCATGGATATGCACCATGGTCCATTTGGCGGCCCTGGCGATAATAGGAGAAACGATCCCTCAGATATGCATCGCAGTCCATTTGGTGGCCCTGGAGACAACCGGCGAGGTGGTCCAATGGATTATAGACAAGAAGGTGGCATGTCTGATGGAAGAATGCAAGATTCCTGGCAAGGTGGACCCAGACCTGGCAGACAGAATGATGATATGGGTGGAGCTCACATGCAGAATTCCCAGGGAAGATCGCTGGAAGAATGGCGAAAAAATCCAAATAAAAAAATGGATGGATCCATGGAGTTTAGAGAAGAACGACCCAATGAAGAAAGAAGACACACTCTTCTCGAGGATCATGGGCCACACAATAACCGTAGCGGTGAAAGAAGAACACTTCTTGATAGACCTGAAGGTCCACCTGAAGGGAATGATAATGAGAGAGATGTTGATCGAAGACAGCATGGGGTTTTAGATCGCCAAGATACAGACTGCAGGGATGAGAGGAGACCAGGAGGAATAAACAGAAGGGATTCAAGCCCAAGGAGGTGGACTGGCAACAAGTCAGAGGAAAGGTTCTCGTCTGGGGGCTTTGGTTTTCCAGAACAGGGTTCGGATGATCATTCATTAGGCAGAAATGGGCCTGGTTCAAGAGCTATTGATAGAGATTCCTTTCCTGGTGATCAGAGGAACTTATCCTCCCAACAGAGCGATCCTCCTTTCCCACAAGGAAGGAATATACCCGGTTTGCTTGATGAAGATAAAGGAGAAAATAAAAGGGGAGGATCGGACAATCAAGGGTCAAGGGACCTTCATGGTCGTATGGACAGGCATCGTGGGTCTCAAGATAGATCTGATCATCGAGCAATGGACAGAGGTATGCATGAGCCAGGGGAGAGAGAGCCACATCATAACACAGGTCCTCTACCAGGGCCACATGGAAGACCTGAAGATGCTGGTACCAGTGAATATGTGTGTGCACATATCAGAAATGTGCCCTACTCAGCACGATGGCCAGATATCGCTCATTTCTTCAGTGGCTTACAGATTGTTCCTGGTGGTATTCATATAATGGTTAACTCAGACGGAAAACCGACTGGTCACTGCTTCATTGAATTTGCCGATGCCCACAATGCTCGTTTGACAGAAGAACGTAGACTTCACCCCATGAGAGATCGGCCACTTCAGATCAATGCCTGTTCTAAGGCAATGATGATACGTGCTTTGGAGGAATCTGGAGAAATGATGCAAAATAGACCTCAGCATAATTTTGCAGGACGTGGTCGAGGGCCATCTTTTGGTCCCAGAGGACCACGTTTCCCAGGAGATATGAGAGGTCCTTTCCCAGGTCAAGGTCCTCGTCATAGTTTTGGTCCTCGTGGACCACATCCAGGTGGCCCATTCAGACCTCCATTTGGAGAGCCAGATAGGATGGGTGATGGCCATCCCCGACATCCACATAATCCTAGACATAATGAAAGGCCTCGTGAGGAGCGTGAGTACCAGAAACCACAACCATTGAATACTGAAAGGCCTCGTGAAGAACGCGAGTACAAGAAACCACAACCATTGAATACTGAAAGGCCTCTTGAGGAACGCGAGTACAAGAAGCCACAACTATCGAAGGAATCTGCAAAATCTGAACCTGTCAGCAAAGGACCTGGTTCAGCACCCAAGGCAAATCCCCCTGAGCAATCTCCAAAGAAGCCACAACCAGAAAAACCCAAAGAAACTGTTCCGGAGGCAAAGGAGAAAAAAATAACTCCTGTATCAAGTGGAGCTCTTTCTGTTCATCTTGATAAACACAAGGGCTGTGTTGTTACTGCAACAAATCTCCCACTAACAATTACTGTTGATGCTATTGGAGATTTCTTTAAAGGTTGTAGTACAATTAAGGGTGCTATCAAATTGGACACCAATGAAGCAACAGGCAAAGCAACAGGACAAGCCAAAATAGTATTCACAAGCCCTGCAGAGGCCAATCGTGCCATCAAGGAGCGAAATAATCGACCACTCAATGGACGAATCGTAAGACTCCATGTCATGTAATTCTTTTCTAAAAGTTAATCCTGCTTTTGGATATTAAAGACACTGATCACGCTATCAGAATGATGGAGTTGATTCATTTGAATTTTTGTTCTGATTGATAGCAGCATTCAAGATATTGTGAACGATACATTTTTAGTTTGCTGGATTTTTATTTCTATCAATCAGTTGTCAAAATCATACTACATTTTCTCCTTCCCTCGTGGCCTATTGCATTTTCTTGAAAATAAATTACTATTATGTGATAAAAGGTTTTTTATTTGACCGACCTGTATTTCGATTATCAACCCTGTACCTTTACGTTCTCGAGCATAATGTAAATTGTGTTTTATATTTTTTTGTTATTGACCATCTTTTTCCCAGCAACATTCATGATCTTCAGAATGTAAGGAAAATCATTTTGAGATATTCTTTGTAATGATGTTGTGGAGTTCATTTGAAAATTACTTCAATTCTCAGTTCACATGAATGGATTTTGACAGTACCCAGTCTTGCACTTTTAGCCAGGTTTGTGTTATTTTGTCGAGGGAGGTGCATGAGATCTTGTTACTCTTTGTATAGTATTGTTTGTGTCCAGATTTTTTTCTAGCACATATGTATGCCATGGTGGCCACTGATATAATTGAGGTGTTTTAACACTACAGCTGTACATGTACTTTAGTTTGTTCAGTTAAGGAGTCTTTTACCCAAGGAATGGCTGTAATTTACTCTTTAATGTCCTTTGTAGTTTGAAATCCCAAGTCAAAAGTGTTAAACATCTCAAGGAAATACTGATGTATGTAAAACTATGGTATTAACTTATGTATAGGAGCGCACTAAGTTTGATCAAGAACATTATCTTGAATGATGAAAATAAGGCTTTTTTGTACTCATTGTTCGAAAAATACAGTTCAGGTAGTTTAAATAATTGTTTTGGCACATGTGAAGTCTTAATTGTTTCATTGTTGTTTTCTCCAAGGGCATTGTATTACCCGGTATAACAGTTTCAAAATTGTTATTTTCATTTCGAACTGTAACCATTGAAATTGTCTGGTTAAGGCAAGTAATGTGTTTATATTTGGAAAACAGAAGTAAGATACTCTTACATTTTTACGTTTTACATCAATTGTACATATTCAAAGCAGAGTGACCACGTAAATAGCTCAAAACAAAACAATCGTTGACAAATCATTGTGTTTTTAGCTCAGAATGAAACTGTTGGAGAGTAAATAAAGGTTAAAGACTTGCATTGTAACCTTCAAAATTGTTTGTGATTTATCATTATGTATTTTTTTTGTACAGAACATCTGTGCACAAAATAGCCCATAAGATTGGGGAGATAGAACCCAGGATATCTTGAATATGGATCTTATTTTATTACATAGCAATCATGAGAAAGGACTAATTGTTATGAATAGGGCAAATAATACTGCTGCTAAATTAGCAGTTGGCATAGTTGGAAGAAAAAAATACTGTTACAGTTTAATGTTATTTTACTTGAAAGTGTAGAGGTTGGATTTCTTTTCCTGTGAAACCAACAAAGTTTAGATTGTATGTTTCCTTTGTATATTTCACCCTTGTACTTTCTTTTCAAGTTCAACTCATTTGATTGTACATACATTTTTCTACCTTTCTACCACAAAGAAGTAAAATGATTCTTAAGTAGGCACGATTTTTCTTGAACTGATTTTTATGTCGTAGCTATAAGATTACAATGAAGCAAATTTAAGATGATATCGCTTAATTTTTTTAAATGAAGCCTGTTTTGGACATTTTGTTGCATGATATATGTTGGAAAATGGGTCATCTGCCTATTAATAGTTAACGCCCTATCTGGCATATTTCATCATTGTTGTGGCATTGGTTTATACAGCTTACAGTACATAAAAAGAAAAGTTTTGTTGTAGCAAAGTTTATCTTTGTTTTGTATATATATTCCTGCTGAATGATTTAACCACTGCATTTTGTTCCAATTGATGTTGCTGTTTTTTAAATATATTTTTGAGTGATAATCAAGTTTGTTAGTCTAAGATATACGGTACATGTACCTGTAAATGTTCTCAGCACTTCATCATCAAAAAAGTTCATTAACTGAACTCATTCTTTCTATCATACTGTTCTTTGTGAAAATGAAAGCTTCTCTGTGCCTATATAGAGTGCACTGTCCTTTTTTAAAGTTCCAATTTATCTTGTGTACATACATGTATATATTCTTACTGTCATCATTTTGTTTGTGAAATTGGTAACTATACTAGGCTCAAGTCTCAATATGTTGTTCACTTTTTGTTTATTCAATTTTTATTTTTGTTATTGTTTCCGATTCTGCCCATCTGAATCATACTTATTGTTACAATGATCCTTTGATAATTTTTATTACGTTTTTTTTTAATTGGGGCGAAAGTAGAGGAGACCCCAAAAAGGCATGGCATGTATCCACCACTTTCATAAAGTGTAGGGCAGTTCTTTGCAGATTTTCTAATGTTTTAATTTTTTGTTTGTCCCCTAGCTGTATGCTATGTTAAAACCTGTCATGTGAAGAAAAACATTAATAGGAAAAGGCACTTTGTGATGGCTGCTGTAATGCAGCTTTATTTCAGTTTGTACAGATATATGTGTCATATTGGTTCTGTCATTTAGATTATAGTGGTAGTGCTGAAGAAAAAAGAAATTCTTTTTTTAATTATTGATATGTGATGTCTTTTTATAGTGGTTTGACACATGCTCCAGCAACAGCTACTCCAAGAATCTCCAGAACACTATCTAAATTCCTAACTTCAACCCTGGACCAAACACTATACATAACCCTGACCCTAAAACCAACGTAAAACCGAATTGCAACCCTAGTATGAACTTTAACGAAACAAGTCATAGAGCAAGTGTTGCTTGAGCAAATGTCATGTCCCCATTTATCATTCATGTAATCAGCTTTTGAATAACACAGTCGTGCACCATTGTGAATGGTACATGGTGTGTGTGATTATTGGATTGGAAAACGTGTCCGTTTCTTCAATAGATGGTTACTTTCACCACAAACGTGATTCATGATATAGTAAAGATTCTTTTTCTTGTTTTTTTTGTTGCACCTTGTTAACTTTTTTGGTGTAAGTAATCGCCTGAACGCATTGTTTCATGTATTATTATGTATATTCATGCTCATGTGTTTGCTTATTGTTTTGTTAGTTCAGAATACAAATTAAAACATGTTCATTTGAACTTTGATCATTATTCCAATTTCATTACAATATTTGTTTTGAATTAATTGTTCTTATTGTAGACCACAATTGGTCTTAAACCACAATAATTTAAATGATAATTGTAACTTATTATTCAAGATGGCGAAAGTTATTGAAACATAAAAAGAGTGGATATGTTAATGTTAATATACTGGATTGCATGAAAGATGAGGAAGACAGAGGGAGGGAGGGAGGGAGGGAGAGAGAGAGAGAGGGAGAGAGAGAGAGAGAGAGAGAGAGAAGGGGGGAGAGAGAGAGAGCTGTTAGAGAAAATAGAGAAATAGATTGTGTAGAGAGATTTGAAAGTGCTCACTGATTGTACTTGGAAATGAGAAATGCGATTTGAGAGCTACATTGTATAATTTGTGGTAGATAAATCATACATGAAATATCCATCAATCATCACTACATACATGTATCCTCATGTTGAACTGCTGAAGTTCTACGACAAAATCTCTCTAAGCCAATCAAACAACACGATATCGGTAGCTTATAACGGTCATTGTAACTTGTTTTTGATAACAGGTTTTATGAAACTGGGCCCAGAGCTCTGGAAAAGTGATTGCTCCCCCTTTGCTCTATCTCTTTCTCTCTCTGCTTTCATCATTTAATTTACCTCTTTTCTACCTCTTCTATCTCTCATCTATTCCTCTCTCTCTTTTGTCTTTTGTCCTCTTGCTCATGATTTCAATCAGATTTAAATCAATTGATTACCACAACACTTCACATATTTGTAACTCGGCTAAAATGTACAATACATGTATAGCAATTTAGAGCAGCACTTTCAAAATTATAACTCGTAACAGAAAAATACAGGACAGCATGTATCACATTAATAAATATTTCTCTATTCTAGTACTTATCGAACAACTTTGATCCCCTCTCAGTCATATACAAGTGGTCAATAATAATGCCAAGTGCATCACTTAAAACACAGAGCTTACAGAAAAGAATAACAAAAACGTTTTACAACAGTATGGACGGTTAAAAAGCAAGGTGACTCAATTCTCAAACGTAAACTAAAATCATAACTTAAACCTGCAAAAATATCAACCAAAAAGTAATAAAATGTGTGTTTACAGAATATTTGTTGTTCTTTTACCATTATTCAAACAGACCAGACATGATTTGAACTTTGTAATTATTGTAAATATGATAGAGCAACAAACTGTCAAATTATCTTATTAAAACAGTGTTGGTAACGGCAATTGATTTGGTATAAATTTTTCTTGACGCCTCCAGATAGTCCAACAACAAACAACAATATATTTTTCAAATTGTATAAGACCATCTGTCCAACTAAAAGAATTTTTATCCTGGAAGTACAGAATTCAAAATTGTTCTTGATTTCAAGATGTATCAACATGAAGAGAGTGTAAACTGCAAATTCTAAGCTCAGAAACAATTTTGTCAATGGGATAATCATTAATACCAGATACTCATACGTAATGCAATTTTGTGTTTTTTAAATGGCAACAACGCATGTGGTTTGCTTTAAACAAAAAAAAGTTAGATCAATTTCATACTCCTTCAACTAGTCAGGTA
This sequence comes from Strongylocentrotus droebachiensis, assembly GCA_035222895.1. NCBI lineage: Eukaryota > Metazoa > Echinodermata > Echinoidea > Camarodonta > Strongylocentrotidae > Strongylocentrotus > Strongylocentrotus droebachiensis. Next base: position 216,410 of record JAVYIG010001869.1, read on the forward strand.
CCGTTATACCATCAGTATATATAGCATACTCTTTAAAAACACTTTATTCTTAGAGATCATAAGTAAAAAGAAAGAAAAAACACAAATATGAAAACAAGGATATCCCTGCAGCTAAATAAATGACTAGATGTAAATACATGTATCTATGTAATAATTTTGTCTATATCAATGTACATAGCACAACAGTGTTCAATTAGTAGACATCTCTTCATACAGACCATACTTCTTGTATAAAACTTTTGGCAAGTCAAACAAAATTTAAGATTACTTCATAAATCTAACAAGATTCAATTTCTTTCTACTCCTTTGGTCTATATATTAGAATTGTACAAACATCAAAATGATAAATCCCTGCACTCATTTAGTATATCTATCGTAATAGTCGTATATGAATACAAGCATTGTGTGTAAGTACAGCACCGTATCGTCAAATGAACTATCCATACATAAAATGAAATAAAGCAAATACCTGTCCAAAGATCTCTGACAAACTTTCACAATCAAGAAAAGAATAAGATTAAGCCAGTGGCGTACACAGGATTTCAAGGGGGGTGTTTTAAAATTTGAAAACCGCACCGAAAATTTTGCAACGACTCAGCCAGCCGCTGAATAAGAGCACCCCCCCCCCCCCCCCCCCTGCGTATGAGCCTGGATGAAGCATATATTTGGAGTTTCACCTAATTGATTTTGTGTAAAACCCAAAGTGCTACGATACAACAAGTGTTTCATTAAACCATGCCTAATATCCTGATTCTTTCAGCGAGTCAATGACACCAGTGAATGTGACCTGTGGGTGTTATTAATGGTTGAATATGTCTGCTTTCATTCTCAATGAAAGAATGAATTACTGTCTGCAAATAATTTTTTTCTTTTCTTTTACACCTCAAAAGGCTGGGGACAAAATTCTTGTAGATCTTAAACCGCCATATCAAACTACCTGTAGACATAACAAACCACAATACAAATATGATTAATATTGATAAAATAAAGTTCTATCAATCTTGCGTTTCTAGTACAGTCTAATTTCATTACGTTTCTTTACAATAACATGTACTAAGGCAAACAAAAAATCAAGGTGTCATATCTTTCTCATATATAGTTCATGCAGAGACATCACAGCAAAAAATCAACACATAACAGTATACATGGCCAGTATTCCACTTAATATTTCTATATTTTGTATTTTGTGTCCCATTTTACCATGACATTGACAATACAAAGTTCATTAATACAGAATACATATATACCAAAAATATTAACCTGATTCAAAATGCTTTAAATACATTCAAATCTCATCTTTTGTAGTACTCTTCTGCCACATCTTCTTCACTATAATCCTCATCATCGTCATCATCCTCCTCCTCATCCTCCTCTTCATCATCTTCCTCAGAGTACTGGAGCTGTTGCTTGGCAGGTCTCCTCCGGTCTACGGTCGAAGGGCGTGAGCTACCCGTGGTTGAGTTGAGGGATTGCTTGGAGTCGCCTCTGAATAGACTCTGCCGCGAGTTGCTGTCTGCAGCACTGAATGGTCTGAGTGAATTCCTGAATTCCTGTGTTTTACAAAAAATTATTTAAAAAAAAAAGGAGGTTGAGATGATAGCTATAAAAATAAAAAATAGAAATGTATGTACGGTACTTCTTTTTGTGACACCACAAGTGTCACTTGTTTATATAGTTGCGATTTAATACATCGTCTGCAGAAATGAGGCTCATATTGACTTTCAGCCAATCGGAATAACATATACAGACATTTTATTTGTTTTTTTTCCATCCGCATTTAATCACAAGCCATTAAGAAACATACCACAGATTGAATTTGGTATAATACAACTATATTATCCAAGTTTTTTTTCACCAAAATACCTTATCATCAACTTTTGACCCTTGCCTTAATCCATACCCTTAAATTCAATAAATTCAGTGATGAATGTGAAATGAAATGGATAATAGGAAGATGAATAAAATGCGGTAAGAGAACACATGAGAAGAAACACTGAGACAGGTGCAGGAGTACACAGGGACTTAAAATTAGGCCAGGATTGCCAGCCAAAATCTCTACATAAGAATGACACGTTTTCGTTTTCCTATTGACTGATCGACCAAGCAGCCTCCATGCGAAAATACTGACCGATCATTTTGGGAAGTCCCAAACTTCCTACTCACCTGTCAGGCTTGGAAACAGAGTTAACAAGGGGGACGCTGTGAATAGGCCCAAAATTGAAAGATTACCATGGGGAAAAGTATGCTTAACCTGGGTATGGTCGGTAGGAAAAATGCCATTTTATAGTGTTTATGATGAATAGACTACCTACCTCCAGATCATCTTCATCACTTATTGACTGGAGAGCCTGGAAGGCATCTGTGTATGACTCTAAACACTTGGCATGAAACAGCATCTCTATCTTTACAAACTCGGACAAGATGCTCTGTTGGGAAAGCAAAGAAGAGAAAAGAGGGATTAGAAAGGATTTGAAGTCATCTTATTCAGCAGATAAAAATGAAAGATCTATCATGTCCAACAATTACAAACATCCTGTGACCCTAGCCATCAAGCAAATGCCAGTCCTTGTACTTTTCTTGAAGGAATTGGCTCTCATTCATGTGAACCTCAGTCTACCATTTAACACCATAGGCATATATTATAGTAAATGTTCATGTTACTTTGTTTTACTTCAATACTAAATGAAATCCTATGCCAGTTTATAAAGCAAATCACACAGAGACATGCACTATAAATTCACTCTTCATTTTTGAGTGGTTGAATTACATCACATGGATTGACAGTCTAAAGCAACATTTCAATTGACCAATCTTACAGACAATACCATGCAAGTCCTAAATATCTGGTACCTTTCTCTAGCTCATATTTGTCTGTCATCAAAGAGTGCACAGAAACAATCTGCGGAAATCAGTCAGTCATTAAGAATCATTTTCATTTTCAGTTATAATTATGTTGTTATGATATGTTTCCCTACACTTACTTTTATGTCCTGAAGTCTCTTTCTCTCAAAAGCATCCATTTGGTCTTCCAGAGCCTTATTGCTTCTGGTGGCATCTACGGTGGCTTTCTGAAGCTTCGACTCCGCCTGGGACTATTGGTAAAAGAACATCACAATACCAATATGTTATACTACAAACTGTTTATACTGACATATTCATAATTAGGGTTAGAGTTGGGGTTGATTGCAAAAAAAATTCCAAAACTTCAGGGACGAAAATCATTTCCTTCCTATACTTTACTCACATCTTATGAACCAAAAAATTCCTTCCTCCCATGATCATTGATACAAACGTAACTAACATATAATGAAATTTCAACATCCATCATCTTTACAAGAAAGAAATTATCACTCGCCTTCATACCATATTGCATACATCTGTTAGAATACAAAACATGCACATGTAGTTCAAATATGCATATACCTGTACTCCTTTTCATAAGATGAACATAATAGAACAAAATCTGAACAGATACAGGATATATGCCAGATACACTCTCTCATGCCAATTCATCCAAAAGTCAACTTTGGGATAAAAGATAAATTACCTCGTGGTTGAAGAATTGGATGAAGATTTGACAAATCTGATTCAATACTTTGCTTCCTGAATTTAGAACAATGATGCTAATATGTATTTAGTCACTGAATAGATGGGTTACTGATCTTTTGAGGTCATCTTTAGTTATATGCAATTCAGGGTTGGTGATTAAAACAAAAACATGTAATGAAATCTAATTCAGCTATTTTAATAGAATTACTCAAAACGGTTCATTCAAAATTTTCAAATCACTCATTAATGTCATTTTTTCCCTCCAAATTGTGAGAAGTGATAACCAGAACATATTCTTTTGTCTTGAAAATGAATCTTGAGGGTGCAATTAATGGCAAATCCTACTTTTATGTCCTTTGAATCACATCATAATGCACAATTCTAAAAATATGACAAGCCAAAATAACACAACATGCACCAACATTAAACATGCTAACATTCACTCATTGGAAAGACATGTTAGAACTTATACGTCAAACAGAATGAAACGTATTATCTATTTTTTAAACATATAAATCATGCCAGGCTGTACTTTTTCAATGGTTTTAATGACCTGTGATTTTTGTTGATTAAGAAATGCAAAGTAAACTGAAAGCATTCCATAGATATCATACCTCGCCTTTAACCTTGCGCTGTAGAAACACATAACATATATTCAAATGATATAAGACCATTATGTATATCAGTTTGACAACATCTTTTTCTTTTGTGTCAACTAATTGTCCACTTGTATAATCTGAAAACCTTTTCCTCAGAATATTGGAAGAGGTATATTTTATGAATGGATGTCTAAAGGAATAAATGAAAATAGTAGTATAAAAAGTAAAGATCAAAAGAATTGCCTCTATTGAAAGCAAAATAGATAAGTTGAAACAAAAGTTACAAAAGTATATCTCTCAATTGCAGTATACACCATTACAATACTAGGCAAAATTACATATACAAAGTTAAAGAATGTAGGTTCATAACTTGAGGGAGAAATTAAGCTCTTATCTACAAGATAGGTGTTTGAAATTCAAATCATAAGAAAGTTTTAAAAAAATATCTGCATCTATCATATCAAAGGAGAAATTAAGCTCTAATCTACAAGATAGGGGTTTGAAATTCAAATCATAAGAAAGTTAAAAAGAAATATCTATATATATCAAGTGATGTGGGGTTCAAACAGGTCAAACTTATAGTGAATGAGTTTATAAACTGCAACTCTAGTACGGGAAGGAATACTGAATTCTAGGTGTATCACAGGAAACTTGAGGGAAGGGGTGGCAATCATGTCGTTCATACCAACCTGTAGTGTTTCTGTTCCAGCTTTTGGGGACAAATGGGGATTACATAGAAACACTGATAGTGTCTGATGCCAAAGGCAGCACACAGCCAACAAGACTGACAGTCTCACAGCACTTCAGACAACTTTTTCAATGGTTCATGAGACCAACATTGTCGGTCTTGTGAGCTGACAGTCTACTGGAATGATCTGCCTCCAGTCACACTGTCTAGAAAGACACAAGACTGGCAAAAGACCAAAAAAAGATATTACATCGCCCTGAATGGCCAAGATTTGTTCAATTATCCATCAGTTCGGAACTGGTTTAATTGGCAATATGACTGTGGTATAATAACAATCACGGACCACAAATCCTGAGTTAAAGAGTGACTTTGTGATGGGGATCCTACTTACTATTTGTTGTCTGTCTGATGGTGCCTTCTGTCTTACTTTGTCCAGTTTCTTCTGCTGGTTGATCTCTTTTTCCCTGGCAGCAAAGCTGCTCTTCAGATCATCCTGAGGGTAACAGAATAAAGGAACACTTGTTTCATACTGATCTCACTCTCCTTAGTTGCTGCAAGACTTTTTAAAACAACAAAATTATCATAAGAACATATGCATTGATCCATCATTCCCTATCATATCATTAAATATAAAATATATTAAGAGGGCATCCACTAGCTGACCTCTCTTTTCCACTTGTCAAATTTGTTGTAGACTTTACGGTCATCAAAAATATATAGCATTAGGGATAGGGTTACAATTGGGTTTTAGGTCAAGTCTAGGGTCAAGTACATTGTTTGGTCCGGTTAGGAATACAGTCAGTGTATTGAAGGTAATGACTGCAGAGCAATTGTCATCAGATCATGTGTCATCCAGTCCTCTTCCTGTGTACAAATCGATTAAATATTTTCTTATCATAGTTTTACTGCTATAGATGTGTCCCACCGTCATCACTTTTAAGCCTTAATGAAAAGAATGTTTGAAAACCTTTTCTTAACTGCCACTACCCTTGTTCTATTATCATTTCTACTACAGTTCAGTAAATGTATATACAGATGTCAAAGTGGACTACAAGAGAATTGAGCTTGCTTTGTACAAGTATGTGTCTAATTAGCCACATACTAGTAGGTAGAACCATTTTCGGTTTAACTTAATAAAATTTGGACTGGACTTTAAAAGATTATTATTATTATTATTTATAACAGGAACCTCAGAGTAGTTTCCTTCTGGCTATCCTTAAGCACTACTTAGTGGTATTACTTCTCTGTTCATTCCAATGTTTTAATTCTTTGCCTAAAAATGAAGAGTATATTATATAAATGAAATTTAAAAAAAGGAACATACCTTTGCATGTTTACATGCTGTTCCATAAAGGGTCAATGGTTGCACCACTTTAAATTCCAATCTTGATACCTACAAGGAGAATGAAGAGAATGCAGTACTAGAACCAAATCATTTAATACAATAGCATGACAAATTAGATCAAGGATATATTAGCATGATGAAAATCACTTGTTACCATGGACATGCTTTGATGTACAACAATATGTAAATATATATATTTCTAGTTTCATTCACATGATAGTGCATTGGTTTACTAAGCAACTGAATCCCACTGATATGTTTTTGAAAAAATACAATTATTAGAAAGAAAACAAAACACACTTATGTTTGATTCATTAGAACTCGAAAATCGAAATTTTGTACTTATTTTCCGTATATTATACTTGATTTGAAATCTTTTATTTTTTTTATTTTTTTTTCCTGTGTGAAATCTACTCTTATATAATATACGCCCATATAAAAAAATTAAAAAAGAATATAAACTGTTTTTTATGTAAAATGTGGAACAAATAAACTATCGGGAGGTTCTCCAAAAATCTAACTACCGGTATAGGAATATGCATATTAACTTTCTAATCAGAAGGGAAAATGCAAAGCATTAACCTGTGGACCTTACATAATAACCTGGACTTGATGCATCACTAAAAATACATCTTTAAGCTTTACACTATTGAAAAAGACAGCACTACAGGGGTATATTTCCAGATAACTGTTGACTTTATAAATACCTGAGCTTGTCTATAATCTTGTATCGACGAGATGTGTTCAGCAAAGTTGGTGAGCCCCGCCTTGGTAGAAGGAGCTTCGGCCTCGGCATAAGTCAAGAGAGATTTGGATAGGAGGTCACCCCTGTCCCTCACACGGGCAAGCTTACGGGAATAGGCAGAAAAATCCTGGCACAGCTCTGCAAAGTGCTTCTCAACAGCATTGATTCGCTGCTGTACAAACTTGGATTGGTTCTCCCTGAATGACAAATTAAGAGTTTAATTCCATAAGGAGCTAAATCCATTTTTGTAACTTTGGAGAAAAAAGAAATTGTTGACCAGATTGTGTACAGGCGTCTATGGGAAAGTGATATTAGAAGGTGCATTTTTTCATAATTGCTCCCAAAATTTAGGTAAATAATGTTGTTGACAGATGAGTACTTAAGTGAACAATGTTCTGACATCAATACATCAATTTTCATCAAAAGTGGATTTAGCTCCTTTTGGAATTAAGCTCTTCAAATATGAAAATAAAACATATTCAATATCAATGAGGACTGTAGAAATAACATTCGAACTTCATAGGCTAATAAGGGAGAGGGACACATTTCAGTAGAATTATAAGATCACATCACTGTTAGGATGCAATCACTGACGATTAAAAAAGACAAATCATGCATTAAAATGTTAACCATATAATTTTTTTTACTGTAAATCACAGCATGGCTGTTAATATCAAGAGCATTTTTAGGTTGTTCCTAATCCTTTAGTAAAGATGAACCAATTAAAGTTCCTGGTAGTATGCAGTTCCACGTCATCATTTAAATCAGTATACATTAAACATGTACATATACATTTGTAAATGTATAAAGAAGGTTTGTGTGCAGCTACAGTCATATTTCCATGAGTTATGGAAATGACAACAAATTGCAAAATTGCCTCTATAAAAACAATTTGTCTTAACAATCAAGGCTGGCCAGAAGATACACACAAAACGGTCAATGATTTCATGTAGGCAGCCTGTCTCGAATATCCGCAAAATGCGAAAAATTGAACAGCGTCAATTTTTTCCCCTTCTCTTTTCAGCTTCCATTTAATTTTGTTGAAGTTCCTGGATGGCTGAGCAATACAAAAACAATATTGGTCGGTCATCCGGGTACTGTGCTAAAGGTATTGAATACACTGATTTATTGTACCCCTTGGAAGCCTCATAATATAATAATAGTTAAATACCTACCTTGCCCTTAAATCTGAAGATCTCTGCGTCATTTCTACTACTGAGTTGTCAGCATACAATACAGGAAATTTACTTGGTGCTCTCTTTCTTCCTGGCAGTCAAAGGGTGCTCTGAAAATGAAATAAAACAAACACATAAAGTTTAAGCAAGAGGGGCATAGGTCTAGACTATTAATTATTATTAAAGAAAAAAGGGGCATATGTCTAGACTATTAATTATTATTAAAGTAAAAAGAAAAATTGACTCCACGCTCATCAATATCATTCACTTTAGTCTTTACCTTTTGCCCAAATTTTGGTCGAAGTAGATCTAGACCTAGATAGAGTCTAGAGATCTAGAGTCTACTTAAACAAGGAATGGATATAGAATCTAGATCTAGATCTACTTAAAGATAACTTTATAAACTTAAGTTTGGCTAAATTTAATTTTCATTATGTAGAAAGAGCCAATTTAAAGTCACACATTACTGATCTAGATCTAGTACTGTATTTATATCCACTCCAGCAAAGCATAGAGAGTCAATGCTAATGCGTATTGACCACTAGCGCTGCAAACGTGCTAATAGGCAGCAATTGCATACACGAATAGTCAATAAACACACAACACACAAATGCACGCAATAAATACGATGTGGCTGATCGGCAAGTTTGACAGTAGACTTACAATTTGGATTTTTAAATTATTCTTTTTAACACCGGTAAGTTGAAATAATGGTATTTTACTGCTATTTAGGTGTCATCAATTGTTACTTAAGTACCGATTTTTGGTGAAATCAGTTGAGTTTTGTACAGTGGTGTTTGAAATGTTGAGAATCAATAGCACAGCTTTTAATACACAGCCAGGATAGTAATGCAGCTATGTGTGTTTATATCCGGATTCGACTTTCAAGTCATGCTGAATTCAGAATCGCCTCACTCACTCGACGCAATCACACGGCGCAATCACACGATTTCATACAACAACATTTGAGAGTGAGACAGCTCATAATCTGATATTTCATCATGAACAAAACATAATGTGCTAATACTCGGTATGATTTAGGAAAACATTCAATGAAAGACAAATTATTTCAAATAACTGACATAAATGCGTGCGATCGCGATTCCTTACCAGGCAACCGTCAACAAAAATGTTTATTCGGCCATGGAATGTCGTAAATATTTGTTGATAGAGGGCGACAAATACCCGTCTCCGATATTTCTTTTTCTTCGTGTTTGTATTTAGATTGTTCATGTGGTATTCTCTACTTTTCATGTATGCTTGCCATATTGTATTTATGTTTAGCATAGGCTAGGTTGAGATCATTCCTATTTATCGTTATACTTTTATATTGTTATTTGTTGTATTCTGTATTCTTTGTATTATTAAGCTATGTTTGTATTCTTTATTATGTATCATTATCATGACATGTACATGTGTTGTATTCTCATACCACAGAAGGGGGTCGAATGAGTCAATAAATTCTATTCTATTCTATTCTACGTACACACTGAGAGTTCAGTGATGATTTTTATTCGCAAAGCTTCCAACATACAATATACAAGAATCAGATCAAAATTACTTAAACATGATAACCTACGAGAGCACAAGAGCTTATTTCCAGTGGGGTCCCCGACAGACATATATGCAGGCGCGGATCTACGGGGGGGGGGGGGGGTTAGGGGTTTAAACCCCCCCCCCCCTTGGGCGGCCCCAACAAAAAAAAAAAAAAAAAAAAAAAAAAAAAAAAAGAAAGAAAAAAGAACGCACGCTGTAGAGAGAAACCCTTTCAAGTGCAAATATTGTGAGAAGATATTCAACTCATCTGGTAACTTAACCAAAAACATGATAACTCTGGATATAACTGTGTATTAAACTGTTACTTGATTTAAAAAGATGTTATCATGCACTGCTTTTTATGGTCTCCATTGTGTTAATAGATGCCAGGAAAACATCATTTACGGGGTTCAAATAAACACCCCCAAAAAATCGGCTCGCCGCTTCGCGGGTCGTTGACGATGCTCCGCATCGTCATTATTTTGGTCAAACCCCCCCCCCCCTTAGCAAAAAGCTAGATCCGCCCCTGATATGTACAAACACGCGCGTACGCAGGGGGCGGGGGGGAGGGGGGGGAGGGGGGGAGGGGGTAGGCGCGGATCCAGGATTTCTTAGGGGGGGCCCAAATTTGAAATCAATTTTGAAATTTAGTGTGCTGAAATTTAAAAATCATGTCGGCCAATATTTCGCTCAGTGGGGGGGGGGGGGGGGGGGGTTGAGAGCACTAATTTTTTTGGGGGGGCCCTTGAACATTTGAAAAATCGCACCCACCCCCCCTTGAGCATCTCCAAAAAAGGTAAAAATAACGTGTTTTTACACGGTTTTTTTCCAGGCCCCTCCCCCCCCCCCCCTCCCCCCCCCCCCCACCTGGATCCGCCACTTGGTCCAGGGGGCGGAGCCCTCAGAAGCTCAGGGGTATTATACATTAAATAATCGTCAGATGAGCATATTTTATACCTTATTTGTGACACTGGCAGGTCACGAATTGGCGTGGGGTCCAGGGGGCGGAACCTCCGGAGGCTCAGGGGTTTGAGGCAATAAATAACGGTCAGATGAGCATATTTTTATACTTTATTTGTGATACTGGCAGGACACAAATTGGTGTTGGGTCCAGGGGGCTGAGCCCCAAGAAGCTCAGGGGTTTTATACATTAAAATATCGTCAGATGAGCATAATTTTATACCTTATTTGTGACACTGGTAGGTCACGAATTAGCGTGGGATACAGGGTGCGGAGCCCCCGGAAGCTCAGGGGTTTTGGGCAATAAATTACGGTCAGAGGAGCATATTTTGATACCTTATTTGTTACACTGGCAGGATAACAATTATTGGTGTTGGGTCCACTCCAGGGGGCGGAGCACTCAGAAGCTCAGGGTTTATACATCAGTTTATCGTCAGATACTCAGATGAGCATAATTTTATACCTTATTTGTAACACTGGCAGGTCACGAATTAGCGTGGGTGTACAGGGGACGGAGCCCCCGGAAGCTTAGGGGTTTTGGGCAATAAATTACGGTCAGATGAGCATATTTTGATACCTTATTTGTGACATTGGCAGGTCACGAATTGGCATGGGGTCCAGGAGGCGGAGCCCCCGGAGGCTCAGGGGTGTTAGGTAATATATTACTGTCAGATGAGCATCCAGGGGTCCGCTTTAGGGCCATTGGTTAGGTTCGGGGGGGGGGGGGCAGAGCCCCGGAAGCTCAGGGCTTTAGGCATTTAATTACGTCAGATGAGCATAATTATACCTTATTTGTGACACTGGCAGGTAACTAGTTGGCGTGGGATCCACGGGGCGGAGTCCCCAGAAGCTCAGGGGTTTTAGGAATTTATAACGGTCAGACAAGCATGCAGGGCCCCGCCTTAGGGCCCCTGGTAGGGTCGAGGGGGTGGAGCCCCGGAACCCCTATGGGTTTTAGGCATTTAATTACGGTAAGATGAACATATTTTGATACTTTATTTGTGACACTGGCAGGACACTAATTGGCGTGATAGAAGCTCAGGGGTTTTAAGCATTAAATTACCGTCAGATTAGCATCCATCCGTCCACCTTAGGGCCCTAGGTGGGGGCCAGGAGGCAGAGCCACCGGAATTCAAGGGGTTATAGGCATTTTATTACGGTCAGATGAGCATATTTTTCCTTCTTTTTTTCTTCCTTCTTTTTTTTTCCTCCTCAGTTTTTTTTCCTTCTTTTTTTTTTCCTTCTTTTTTTTGCCTCCTTTTTTTTTCCAGGGGGGGGGGGGGCGGGCCCCCCGGGCCCCCCTAGGTCCGTCACTGGGGGGGGGGGTCGACCCCCCTAATTTTGTGTGTGAGTGTATGTTTTTGAGGGGGGAAAAAAACCTTCTTCTTTTTTTTTTCCAAAAAAAAAAATTGTGCCAATGGGTGATGTTTCATTGAATTTTTAGAAAGAGAGACTGAAGAAGACGATTCGTTGTACCGTTCTCTCGGCGTTCTCTACTCTTAATCCTTGTCTGAATTCAGTCTACCCCTTCCCGCGCGAAGCGCGGAAGCTTTTACGTTTTATTAAATTATTAGAGTACTGTTTTCGATTCTTAATCATTGTCTGAATTTTCAAAAATGTTGTCCGATACAAGTTTGTAGGGGGAAAAAATTAGCCGGCCGGCCGACCGACATAATACATCTCACCAGTGGCGTACGCAGGATTTTTTCAAGGGGGGGGGGGGGGGGGTTAACATTTTTAAATCGCAACGACTCAGCCAGCCGCTGAATAAGCGGGGGGGGGGACATTTTTTTTTTTTTTTTTTTTTTTTTTTTTTTGGGGGGGGGGGGGGGTCCCGAAATTAATTTTTTTACCAATTGACATTTCGTTCCGTTCGGGGTGGGGGTAAGGTCACCTTTTTTAGGTCATCTATTAGCTTCTTTTTTTTTTTAAACACAAAAAAAAATAAAAAAAGGAAGGGGGGGGGGTTTCCTCCAAAACACACACATACTAAATAATGAAGGGGAGGGGGGTTAACCCCCCCCCCCCTCCTGCGTACGCGCCTGCATCTCACCGACTTCAAACTTCTGCAATGATATAGTACACGAGGACCAGCGGACCCGACACAGCAACGTAATTATCTATGCGTAGCTTTCTTGCTCCCTCGACGTGGCGACTCCATCCAACATCCCCCACTCCCTCTTACTCCCATCCCCGCCGCTACTCCCAGGCTATAATTACCCCCCTCTCTCTCCCCTCTTTCATCCTCCGTTTCTTTCGTTTCTTTTTTCTTTTTCCCCCTTTTCTCTTTTCTTTCCTCTCCTTTCTCTTTTTCTTTCTTTTTCTCTTTCTTTCTTCTCTTCTCTTTCCTTTCTTTCCTTTCTTTTCCTTTTCTGTTTTCTTTTCTTTCCCTTTCCCTCTCATTTCCCCCCTCCCCCTTTTCTCATTTTCCCGACAGCAGTGCAGTTTTACCGACAGTCCGACAATATCCTGACAGGTGGGTGGAGGGGCGGGGTGTCGCACCCCCACACCCTCCCTCTAGCGACGTCCTTGCATATAAATAAAAAGGAAGCATTATCAATGAAATAGTATATATCTAATTGGATGAAGGATGGTGATTGTGCTTAATCGGCCTATTTCTAATGGATTCATGCACGAGCGGACATATTTTCTTTTTTCATCGAAATGTTAAAAAATAATTGGTGTTAAACCAAAGTAAATTATATGATTTAAAAACCAAAAGGCAAAAATGCGGCAGAAAAAAAAGAAGATACATGATCATTCGAATTTGTGGATCTGATGTGCTTCGATGTTACTATACCGCTGATATGGCTGTCTCCCAGACCTTTCATTTTTTCGTACCAGGTGTAACTGAGAGAGAAAGAGAGAGAGAGAGAGAGAGAGAGAGAGAGAGGGAGGGAGAGAGAGAGAGAGAGAGAGAGAGAGAGATTACAGGGTTCTTATGAGCGAAATTTATCATTGTTGCCCTCGCATGTCATTCCGAGAAATCATGATAGAGATTTCACAATGCAGATGTATAATCAGTGCCGATTCAAAACATTAATTAGCGATCATCCCGGATATTATCAACGAACCATTAAAATTGCACAAATTGAATTGATCTCATCATTAAAGGACAAGTCCACTCGAAAAATAATTTACTTTCAATAAAAGCAGAAAAATCAGACAAACCAATCAAAAAAAGTTTGAGCAAAATCGAATAACTAATAAGAAAGTTATGAATTTTTGAAAAAGTATTTAAAACTATGAAACAATGAGATTCACAACACAAATTGCCAAGATGGTTATCAGTTTGTGACGTCATGTCCTCACAACTTATCAATTGCTTTACATAGTTTAATCCCATTAATTTCCCTTTTTATCCCCCAAAACTAGATTTCCCCATGCCTTTGCCCAGGTTATATGATTTGTATCATATTGCGTGCATGACATTTCCAAAAAACCTTTATGAATTTTGAAAAATTGATACTATTTTCTGAATATTGTATATTCATAATCATTGATTTTTATATAAATAGTTTATCAAAATTCAATTTTTCATGATTTTAACTAGACAAAAATTACTCTTTATTTGTGCATCCACACAAAAACATATTACTAAAAATCTAACTTGGATGCTGGTGTGAAGAAATAAGATTTTTAGGGTGAAAATAGGAAATTTATATTATCAATATAAAGAAAATAATAAGTGGATAGTGAGGACCATACGTCATAGACTCATGAGTGAGTTGCCAATTTGTGTAGTGATTTTCAAAGTTTTTCATGTCATTAAAAATTCATAACTTTCTTATTAGTTATCCGATTTTGCTCAAACTTTTTTTTATTGGTTTGTCTGATTTCTCTGGTTCTATTGAAAGTAAGTTATTTTTGGAGTGGACTTGGGCTTTAATTGATACAACAAAATTATACTATCTACATGCTTATGAGACCTGAGAAAGAAAAACTGATGGAGGATGCCTCATACGGTTATTCAAACTTAACAAAATGATAAATAAATAATGAATAGATAGTGTAAGCCCGTGGTGAAAAAAAAACCTCACCAACATTCTTACAAGTAATTTTTAAAATTCAAATATACCGTTGACTAGCAGCTAAAAGTTGCAGCTATACCAAAAACTGAATGCCAATAATTTTTAAAAATCTTGGGAAAATGATACGAATTGAAAAAATATCCTGACTTATTAAGATTAACGTAAAAGAAAAATTTAAAAGTGATCTCATATAAAAATAAACAAAACATATATGTAAAAAACTTACAAAAAAAGGCCCAACTATGATGTCCCAGCTTGCCATTTCTGTCCCTCTCTTCAGTCCCTATTTGCGCCGTTCGCTGAGGGTGTGTGTGGGGGGGGGGGGGTGGCGTAGAGTTGTTATGGTTGAAGTTGTCAATGTATTGCTTGTCAGTGCTTGAAACCAAGTACGGAAAGTAAAGTTTAATAACATATTTTGCTGGGAGAAAATTCACAATCTTCCCCCTTTTTAGAATGTTTCTGTCGAAATCAACAATTGTAAAGTCGTATGAAAGTTTGAAGTTTGAAGCTTATTATCCAAACAAAAGTACATCAGCGACCAATCAAATGTGAGTGTTTAAATTGACAGGATAAATGGGACCAGAAAATAGCATTAATTGCTAATCGTTTCTGGTACCACTAACACACAAAAGTAACACAACTATGCATGAGAATGTAATGAATAAATCTTGAATACACTAGGCCTGGCAGGAATTAATTCCTTGAAATGCTATAGAGCGCTGTAATGGCAGCTGGGCTATAACTGAGCCGGGGTAATCACCGGGGTAATCATTTAGTGTGCCTCGGAATAGAATTATCTAGATAGACGGTGCTATATAAATGCCTATTATTATTATAATTATCATTATTATTATTGTTATTATTATTATAAGCTACGAGCTATTCACGCTAAAATATGTTCTGTGATGAAAAACAAATCTTTGGTATTTTATACTAAATAAAAAGATGAAGAAATTTATGTAACTTAATGTTTACAAAAAGGCAAGAACCTCGGTTCAAAGTTAAACACAATTATTCTATTAACATGTGTGATATTAGAGTTCTACCGAAAGCATTCTCCAGTACCTTTATAATGGGCATTAAAAACTTTTCTTATGCCGGATCTGCCTTCATTTATGCCATGTATGATGCTCATATAATTATTATGGCGCTCAAATGTTACCACCCCTTAGCAGAGCTGATCATTTTTATTAGGCCCTGGCTCGACTTGCACATGTGCTATCATATGGCCCCTTTTATCAACCAATAGTTTCTCTTATGGTATATGTTTGAAATGTATTACTGTATTGCTGTTGGTAAATAAATCAAATCAAATGCATTTTTTTTAAAAGGTAAATTTAGCACTATCTCGAATAATTCATAATCCTGCAATGATACTGGGAAAGTATGTTAGACTGTCTTGTGTCATGACTACAGCTTTAATAGAGTTCACTGTTTTTACTGTTTTGTAGGTTTAGTGATCACAGTTTACAAACATTAAACATTTTGTATAATATTATTCAAACTCAATACCGGATAACTTCATTTTTGCGGCCGGGGGATTCACCTATCATGACATCATTCTAGGCCTTCTCTCTCGGGGACTTCCCGATATTTTCCAAATATGTAATTTAAGTTTAAAATGAATACATATATTCCTTCTTAATACATGTTTTTAAATTATTATTCCAACTTAAATTGAGTGATTTTAATTTCATATGGGCAACAAATCAAAACGACAAATCCTTCTCATAATTTTAAGAACAACTGATTATTTATTTGTAGATTGGCAACATTCAATTTTTCGGGGATTTCCAAATGTCTACGTCATGTCTACTGATTTGTTCGGGTATTTTTAAGCAACCATCAGGCGATGGTGAGTACATTTGATATTTAAACATAGTAGAAGAAAGATAAACATATAATGCAAAGGCATATATCATATTTTCTACAAAATTGTGGAAATTACGACTTTAAATTCAATAAGCAAAAACTTCACATGAACAACACATCGAAATAAACAAATGGGACTGTAGACAAAAAATGTTCAGAAAATCAATTATCTAGACAAGTACAAGTCTGCATTCTGGTTGATAATAATATATCTCTAATTGATGGTTTAATAAAAGTAATATATCTCATGTTACTTTGTTATTTTCATTGTATTCATCTAATTTCTTATTTGTGAGCCTGTAATGTAATTTAATTTTGTAGACTCTAGCTCTACAAACGGTCTTGCCCTTGGCCTTGGCTTGGCACTAGGCCCTAGTACGGTAAGTTACGGCTAAGTAAGTGTTCATCTATGATGACTAGTAGTGTAGACAGTATGAGTAAGAATAATATGATTGAAGCAGAGACGCCAAGGTAAAAGATCCGCAATGCGTGACATTTTCATTTTTAGGCGCGCAAGCGCGCGTGCGAGGGAATAACACACGTATAGGTATGGTGTTTATTTTTAATCTAGCGCGCGCGCCGTGCGTGAGAGCCGTTTTCAGACCCTCCAAATGCGTGACGTCACGCCTAATGCGTGACACTTGGTAGCTCTGTTGAAGGGGTGACCAAATTTGCAGATGATATTCGATCTATATTCTAGCTACACAAATTTATCTATTTCAATTATTATCAAATGGACGTTTTTTACTACAAATTGGTTCAACTAGAAAATTTATTGTCATAATAGGATTCCAGAGATATCGCGATCTAAAGAATCGTGTCGGATCGGTGTGCACTGCAACTAAAAACGTCATAATAACAGCGAGACCTTACTTCTCGCATGGGGATTTACAGCTGATTTATCAAAAAATGTGATCCATCAAAAATAAAATAATTTCATATTTTGCAAGACAATTATAAGATTTTTTTTCAATTACACTTTTGAGGATATCTGCTGTAAAAAATGAAGATTTCCAGACCTTTATCTGTAAGTTAATAATTTTTTCGGAACAGACGCAAATGCAAATGGCTGCAAAATTTGCTGATCTTTTGTCAATATTTTCAAAATTTCGCGCACAATTCCAAAGAATTCTTTTTTCTCTGGGTAATTTTATGTTCCTCTTTCCATTGGTGATATAAGATTTTCGAAATCTTACCAATTTTTTGAGATAGCGAACTTAGGTCACGCGCGAACTATGGTCACACCGCCATACTGCTACTAGTAGTAGCCTACCCTTACTTAATTTGAAACGATGCCTTTTCGAACAGTATAGACTGCAGTCAGTGCAGTGTAAGCCTAGACTGTAGTCTGTTCGAAAAGCGTCAAGACAAATATTCTCCTTCCAAGTTCCTTCACGAAAGAATGCTGTGGTTTAGAAAATCTTTTCAGAACTACAAACAGTCTAAGAACAACATTCTGCATTTTTCCACTCTTCAACTTTTAGGTTTATCACGTCATAACCTTCTCAATCTCGAACATTCCTTCTTCCTCCTTCCTTTCCAGTTTCCTTCCTTGATTCCTTCCTCCTAAAACTACAAGTACAACTGTTACCGCCAGTTTTAATTCCATTTGTGACAAGTATGTTGAGGTACCAGGCTCTGGTGGTTAATTTTTGTGTGATTTTCTCTGTCTACTGCTGGGACGATTTCTAAAAATTGTTGAAAATAAAACAGAAATCATTAGCTTTACGTCTAATTAAGGATTGAGAGTTAATATTTCAATCTTTACAACTGATGGCAAGTGGATATAATAAATTTCCTATTATTTGTTTTGGCCTTCTGGGGCCCATTTCTTGAGATTGTCATATTAAAGTCTAATTTCTTGACTAAATCAGCGTTAATAAGCTACTTGTCCGCTAAGTGTTTCACGAAGCCCTCCTTGTTTTGAATTTAACGTTTGGAATGTTGAAAGTTTTGTCATTTTAATATGTTGTTGAAGCCTAAAACGTTGGAAAAAACTTTGTAGCATCATGCTTTTACTAAGAATAATGTATGGGTGTATTTTTTATAACTATCAAATGAAAATATCCTAAAATTACTCTGGTGGAATTGCGACTAAGGCTATGTCTTACCTTCTCTTTTCGCCAAAAGTATTGATTTCTTGAGATGTCTAGCTAGTAAGCTATTTGTGAAACGGTTTAGGAAGATCAGAGATATCTCCGTAGTTGGCGTATAAAGTTATAACTGTCTCGGCGTTGGTATTAAGAAACAGGCCCCTAAATCCAATGTATTGTTAAAGATCATGTACATTTTCATGCATGGCTTTTTTTCAATTGTAAGCAATTTTGTGCAGAAAAAAACTCCTAATTTAGCCATACATAAGACTTGGAGCTATGTATTTCAGAATGAATTAGAAAAATTGGAACCCTATTCTCTGATTAAGATGTTTATCTAGAATTCTTTCAATAATACAAGATGTGGAAGGAGCATACAGTGTATACCACTAGAGCCAAAATTATAGAGGAGAATATTCCCCGATTTGGTGCATATGGCAGGGCTCAACAAGGAACCCCAAGATTTTTAAAGTTTTACATTCTTGTAGGTCTCATGCATACAGGTTGCAACAAGTTAAATTGGGATCCCCTTAAAAAAGGTTTGTTTGAAGCCCTGCATATGTTAATATTCTCTTACAAAATGAACAAGAATCAGTCAAAAATAATCAGAATTAAAGTACAGGGTTTTTTAAAACTAAATTTCATTAGAGAGATCACTTCAAAATCAAAAGTATTTTGGAGCGTGATACTGAAGAAGTTGTATATTATATGGTCTAGCTATTTACCAATTTGAATGCACTCTCTTTGCGTTAATTTCTTTTTCTAACTTGTCACAGTGGAATAATATCGGTCTTGCGAACCATCTAAAGAGTTATCAGAGGATTTACAAAACTGATAGCTCACCAGGCCCCCAGCCATGAGACAGACTTGCAGGCATGCTAACAAGTTTTCTTAGGGTTCACCAGACCAACATTGTCTGTCTTGTGGGCCATTGATCTTGTTAGCTGTTGGTCTACTGGGATATCCTAGTCACAGTTCTAGGCATTATCCAAGACCCTAACTTTGACTGAAGATAGATTTAATTATAATTTGCCCTGACATGTCTGAAAATTGCCTTTCTTTCTCTTTAGGCAGGAGTGGAAGTAGAGGACTATTTCAAAGAACAAGTCAGAGAAGCGAGATCAGAATCCTGTTGCGACCTCATTCAATCCTTATTCCAACCCATAAGCTGGCAGCACCATAGAAATTGTATGTGAGATGTTATTTCGGCACTATGGCAAGACAAGACAGGAAATGTGAATATTACATACTCAAACGTGACAATGAGGTGCTGCATGAAAGGAACGCTTTAAAAACAATTCTGAATAATAGTCAACCTGAATGTTCAAGATTGCTCAAAGGAACGCTCCTTTGTTTGTCACCATCGTCACCATCAAAGCCAGCATACTCTGGGGGTTCCCAGAAAATTCCTGTCCGTTCATTGGATGATGAAAATCTAGAATTTGACTGTCCCATTGCTGACCTTTCTCCACTGCAGCCAGTTGAGAAGGATTTACTCTTTGCTGTAACATCCAGGGTAGAGAGATATAAATTGTATGCATGTCACAATGAAGTCCTGGCTTTTGGTTTGAGCTGCCATTTAAACGATTGGGTTCACGTCGAAGTGAAAATAGAGGGAAACTTGACAGATGTTGCTGGCGTTATCAGGTACAGAGGAGAGCTCCCTACTGAGCGAGGGATCCGTTTTGGAGTTGAGCTAGAGGTAAACTATTCCATTAAAACACATTTTGGTCAAGTTAACACATCCTTGGAATCATTTCGTTCACAGTGTCTATTCAGAATCAATGAATACATTAGACAAGTAACAATATTTTGTACTATTCAAAGATTTTCATCCTTATCCTTGTATTCTAATCAAAGTAAACGGCTTTTACCACAAAGTAACATCATGCAGAAGTTGTGTTAGTGCTATTTCAGAGTAAACAGTAAACACTTCTTGTTATGAGAATTATTTGCCAAAATTTGCAAAAAAGGAAGATAATGAATCTGAGGAATTCATACAAGTAGAAAGAAGGATCTCACTTGTTTTATGGCATGTTGCTATTATGATCTTCCAAAGTCACATGTAAGGAAGCCATTAGAGAGTTTTGAGCTTATTTTTTCTCCTTGTGTCTCTTTCTCAGGAATACAGAGGAGCGGGTACCACGGATGGAACTTTCAGGAACCATCTGTTTTTCGCCTGCCACCAAGACTGCGGTGTGTTTGTCCCCATCACCAGAATCAAGAAACGTTACCGAAACTACAACATAACCAAGAGACATTACAGAAGGGCACCGGATGTAGTAGAAGTGGACTCTGCTCTGGGTCTCGATGACATCTATGCTGTTAATCAGAGGGTTCGTTTGTTCACAGATGAAGGAGAGAAGGAGGGGCGTGTTTTGTACTGTGGATTTCCCCCTGGTGCCAAGACAGAATATGTGGGAATTGAATTTGTAAGAAGAAGAAGAATGCACCACTTTACTTCCATCATTTTCGTTTTGTTGTTTTATTAGTTTTGTTTTGTTTTTGTTTTTGTTTTTGTTCTTGTTGTTTTTTGTTCTTTGCATCTTTTCTTCCTTAAAAGCAAACACTCAGAGCTGAGTCAGAGGTCATTTTGGAGACAAATTTGAAATGTAGTATCATTCTTCACAGGAAGGTAAAGTGATGAGACTTTTAATTACCCAGTCAAAGAGCAGAGGTCAAAGTGCAAAGGTCGCTGATTTTTATTATGAAAAGAATTGTTAATGCCATTACCATTTAAGTCTTAGTCCATACAATTTTAATATCTTGGTACCTGAGTGAAGTATCATTAAGAAGTGACCTGATCACAAAATTATGTCTTTAGGTTGAAGGTCACAGACCAGAAGTTATCAAAGCTATCAGATTTCAATAAGGAAACTGGTATGAGGAAAAAAAAAAAAAAAGGTGTAGTTTACAGAGATAATTAATCCTTCATAAACAAATGGTTGCTACAGTGTATTTACCTGCTTCATTGCAATGCTGAAAATATGTTGTCAGAAATTTACACATTTAAGCTTTTGTGGTTCTTCATTACCCAGGATCATCCTGTTAAACCGTCTGATAGGAACGATGGAACATATGAAGGCCGGAAACTCTTTCATCCTGGTGACGTTGAGCGGACAGTCCTATGTCCCAAAGCATCTGTTTTGCCACTTGCAATTCTAGACCAGCCAGGGATTCTAGATCAGCATTTAATAGGTGGGGAATTTTATGTTTCATTTATTAAACTCACAGCCCATTGCTTTACATTATCTTATTTGTGTACCAGCACAAATTTCTGTTTACTTTAAAATTTTCACATGACTAGGTGGGTCATTCCATGTCAAATCACCCAATGGTTTTAACCCGACCATTTTTGATTTTGATGAAACTTAGTGTACTTGTTGAGTGTGATCTCACAGCACCAAATCCCAAATTTTAGGTCAATCGGGTGAGGGGTTTGGGAGATACGGCCCACCAAATTTTGAGATTTTTTCAAAAATGGGAGTGGCGGGCCTACCTTTGAACCCTTGTATTTCGGGACCTAATGGGTCAATCTTCACAAAAATTTGTATTGTTGGAAAGGGTATTCAATAACGATTCCAAATCTGCCGCCATTTTGAAAATTCGTACATGTTCGGATACTTTGACCTCTTGACCTAAGATTTGACCTTGAAATTGACCTTGTGGATCACGTGACCTTGACAAAATTTTTCATGAAATGTAATCTCTGACATGTTCCCTTAAACATATAAAAGTTTCAGAGATATGATATTTTTTGTTTAGGAGCAATAAGGATTGAAAGTATCCATACTTACAGATATTCACAATAAACCCTATTATAATGTATACAGTACATGCAATATGCACAGTACAACATACATCTTCCACATGCTTTTTTGTTCTAGTCATATCCATTCTAAATGTCAGCAGTACTTGAATAGAAATAAAATGACAAGTTCATATAGGCCTAAAGGGTTAACAGGATGTATGGCTTTAGGCCTCTGAGTAGGTTCTAGGATAATTACCCCCCTGGAAAATTAACCCCCAGGAAATGTCCCCCCCCCCCAAGGAAAATTACGCCCGAGGACTTTCACACCCAGAGGACAATTCACCCCAGAAAATTACCTCCTAGGACAATCTGTCCCCCCCCTGGAAAATTACCCCTCAGGGGTAATTGTCCTTGGGGTATGGATACTTTCAATCCCTATTGCTCCTAAACAAAAAATATTATATCTCTGAAACTTTTATATGTTTAAGGGAACATGTCAGAGATTACATTTCATGAAAAATGTTGTCAAGGTCATGTGATCCACAAGGTCAATTTCAAGGTCAAATCTTAGGTTCAAGAGGTCAAAGTACCCGAACATGTACGAATTTTCAAAATGGCGGCAGATTTGGAATCCTTATTGAATACCCTTTCCAACAAAACAAAATGAAGATTGACCCACTAGGTCCCGAGATACAAGGGTTCAAAGGTGGGCCGTATCTCCCAAACCCCTCACCCGATTGACCTAAAATTTGGGATTTGGTGCTGTGAGATCACACTAAACAAGTACACTAAGTTTCATCAAAATCAAAAATGGTCGGGTTAAGATTTTCAGATTTTTTGGGTGATTTGACATGGAATGATCCAGTAATTAAAATTAAATTACATCTCTTTATAGAATAGACTACATGTACTTCATATAAATGTTGTACATTTTCAGATGAGGAAGGAAATTCAGTGTTTTTATTAACACATTCTCTACTTGTCAGAAATAGATGCTATTTTTGAAGGTGAAGAGAACGTTGTACAGACCATTGTCTCCGGTAACTGATTGAGTTACTTCATTCATATCTATGTTATAATTATTTTCACTCCTAAGAACCGATGGTGACCTCAGAGGACCCTTTCAATTTCACTGTTGGGAGTCAAGTCTTTATTGACACAGAACATGACGGAATCAAATATGGTCATGTGATATGGCATGGGAAACCAGATCTTTACATGGAGGAGCATGTTGGTATAGAATTGGTGAGGACAGACCTTTTATGTTATTCTATTTCCAGTAAGATTTATTATTGCCATTGAAGAATAGCAAAACTAAAGTCTAACTTTTATTTGAATGGCTAAATTAAATAAAGATATTAAAACTGCATGGAGTGTTAAGTAAACCTGAAGAAAATTTAGAAAAATCCATGAAATAAATATTTGTTTTGTGTCTGTAAATATGAAGTAAAGATTTGTAAATATGAATTATGGTAAATAAGTCTTTTGCTCCTAAAATGAGTAAAAGTCAATTATAAGTCCATTTTTACATTTTAAAAATTAAAAAATTAGTACTTTGTATCTTTGTTTGAGCAATTTTTTAAAATAAAATAAAAGAATGGTATTTTTTGTTGTGTATTTTTTGCTAGGAATATCCATGTTCCAGGCAAATTGACTGCAATGATGGTTTTTACAAGGGTAAAAGACTCTTTTTTCCAAACAAAGTTGAGAGAACTGTCTTGGTTCCAGCCAACAGCTGTCAAAGTACCTGTCAAAGAAGTCTGTCATCAGGTAAGGTACAATACAGTTAAACCTGTCTAGAAAGACCACCCGAGGGAAATGTAAAAAGTGGCCACTGTAGACAGGTGGCCATTCTAGACAAGTACTACAACACTCATGTCTTTCTCTTGAGGGAGACCAAATGCATGGCCACTGTAGACAAGTGGTCTTTATCGATTTCTCATGACAAAACACTTTTGCAAATTGCAGAAATTCAGTTTTATGTTGGTTTTGATTCAGTAACTTCACCGCACAAAATTTTCACAAACGAGAACCTCTCACATGTTCGCAAATATTTCATGCACATAAAAGTTTCTGGTTTTAGATTATATCATGTCAAAATATTCCTTGCAAATTTGAAAGTATCAGTGTCCACTAGTACACTATAAATGCTATAGGTATTGTTCTATGAAATTTGAACTTCATGCAGAAACTGTCCGGGATTCCCTAGGTGCAGAAGATACTGCTTTAGCCGCTCCCATGGGTGACTTTGGCAAGATACAAGACCCCATCTCACGCCGGAGACATCGCAGTGAGTCGTCTTCGGAGGATGTTGGTGCAGACTTTGAACGTTTCGCGTGGACCGATGTTAGTGATGCCATCGCGTCGACTTCACCGGGAAAAACACACTCCGCACCTGTCAGTGACAAATGTAATGAAAGATAATCCCTTAATTTTTGTTATGATTAAATTATTTTTTACCAGAATGCCAAGAAAGCACATACGGTTTATACAGCAAAGCAAACAAGGTATTACGGCTTTCAATCCTATCTGAGGGATTTGCTAATTGAGGATTGTTGTCCTAGCAGAAGGGAAACATATCGTATTGTCATCAATTCATACATTTGTATGATGGAATCTACTATTGTAATAAAACGTTTATTGTTCTTCAAACATCTGAAAATGTAAAAGATCAGAGGTGCTGTCACTGCGAATTCAGTTGGTAGTCCAAAAATATAGAGATGAACCAGCAGAATAAAACATTGCTGTTGGTCATGGTGATTATAACATTAACATAAAATGATTTATAATCCACATGAAATCAAGTACTCACATTGCACTTGTGCAAGAGATGAAAATCATTTTTAAGCAATTGTTTATTACCTTCTAGTTCATTGATCCAAAACTGTTGTTAAACTTTCTTGATAATACAGATCAAGTGCATGGTAGAGCTATAGACCCGGGAGAGGTACGAGTAAAGGCACATGAGAAATCTTCCTCCACTGGGTACATGCCCGCCCATGCTAAGTATGGACAGACGTCATATATTGGGGCCGCAAACAGAGGGACAACTCGTCCCAAAGACAATACCTCCAAAACACATGCTTTGGCATCGGGCAAGCAGGAGAATAAAAGTTGGACCACTAAAAAGTTTCCAAAATCTTACACGGAGAGTCGCTCAAAGAAGAAAGAAACAGAAGACAGGCCTTCTGCAGACATTGCAAACACTAAAGGTCACAGAACGATAGGACAGGATCACGGCAGGGTTGTCAGTAAATGTGAGTTGGATATTAACAGATTTACCCGGTATGTGTTTTATTTGTACTCATATTTAGATCTTAGCATATCAATATACATTTTATTTGATTAGTTCTTTTCCCAATACTTCAGTGCTGTTCATTTTGTGAGAGATATGAATATGGTTTGTATCAGTTGGATTTCTTTCCACATGATATACAAATTTGACATATTTGTCTTTCTCTGAGCTTCATTGATTGGACACTTGATTATTGAATTACTGAACGAATAATCATAATGTGATAATTGTCTATCATGTAAAGTGCTCCAACACAATAATTGATTAAAGATGATAAAGTTCATCAATTCAGTATCTGAATCAGCTTTGGATAATTCAAATTTTGATAAAAGCAGAAATAATAAAGAAACAAATTAGTGTAAGTTTTAGCAATATCTGTTTAACAATAGGAAAGTTAAGAATTTTTAAAGTTGTCATCAGTGAAACAGAAATTGGCAACACTGTTAGGTATTTCGTGACTTCTTCAATTTGCTATGTACAGAAAATGTCATACACTTTCATTTTCTAAGTTATTGATTGCAGAATAGATTGTTTCATACATGGGTTGTATAAAAATATATTTACAATAATTATATATTTAGAGTGAATGTATGATTGAAAATAGTCTTAAGGAAAATATAAATTGTTGAAAGTTTTTAGTTAGGGAAGCCCGCAAGATATGTCACAGCTTTCCTACATTTATTTGGTTTTTGCTCAAACTTTCACTGACCTGTTTCTCTCATTTTTCTGCTTCATTTAAAACCAACTTGATATGAGGGTGGACTTCCCCTTTAAACATAATCCTTGCCAAGAAAAGAATAAAATTGAATTGACTGATCAAATCCAGTCCCATTTAAATTAAAAAATCCTACCATGCAGTCACTCTCTTGGATGATGTCCTGAACAATGTGGCGATACGTCTCTGTGGAAACTGGAAGACTTTGGCCGAGAACTTGGGTATCATGAACAAGGAAATTACCCAGATTGTAGACCTCAACATGTCGTCCAAGGACTGTGCTATGGACATGCTGCGTAGATGGCGTGAACAGATGTCAAGCTCTAGGGATAAACTGGGACCGCTGATCAAGGCATGCAGCAAAAGCGAATTTCATTCTTTGGCAAATGAACTAGAACAAGGTGAGTTGAAGGATTATGGAAGACTTAAATTGAAGGGGAGAATGATAGTTTGCGATGGAGAGATAGAAAGAGAGAGAGAGAAAGAGAGAGGATGAAAGAGCAGGAGAGAGGGAGCAAGAGAGATTCAAGAAAACAAATGAGAGGGTGAGATAATGAAAATAAAATGAAAAGAAATGTGAAAAAGAGAAGGAATATAATAACAATATTAATGATAGCATTGGTAGCTTATTCATAAATACCTTACTGTTCTTGGCGGTATGCTTATCACAGGATTTATAACTACAGGTACACACAAGTGTGCACTGTCTCCACTCTTTTGAGAGCTTTGGTGTTTTTTTTTCTTGGTGATCTCATTATCAATATTTGACTCATTTTGTGGTATATATCATGTTATTTACACATTCCTTAGTCTAAAGAAAATGAGTTTTTATGTTACCTGTGATAGTATCATTGTAGGCTGTTAAATGTAGAAACAATAGTGATTTGAAGACCGATTGTGTAACCTAATCTTACAGGACTTGATGAGCAAAGACTGCATCATATCGCAGGTCAGGTCCACGAGACTGTCTGGAATGTACTTGGAGAAAACCTCGGTCTGGAGCGGGACCATCTATCCCGGCTCCAGATGGAGGACCCCCATCCAAGCCAGAGGGTCTATATCATGCTCCTAGACTGGAGACTTATGCTGCCCTTTGATGCTGACAAGCCTCTCCTGCTAGCCAAAGCGCTTGGTACCATAGGCATGGAAGCATTAGCATTGGAAGTTTGTAGAGGTGTGTTGAAATCCAATATTATAATTATAAAATAGTAGTGGTCCTAATTTATTCCCTTGTCGCACGTCTTGTACAGTGCCTCAATCAGTAGCGTCTCTGTTAATTTCACCCTTTTGTTGTCTTTGACAGAGGAATACCTAATAGCTACCTTTTTTACATTTTTTTTATAGAATTATTGACTTTGTGGAAATTTCAAAGCTATTATTATACCTTTACAAACCATTGTCATTTTGATACTCTTATTATTCGTAAATGTGGATTAACTGTGCCAATAAAAGTGATATATTATGAGAATTGACTTAAATTTCAGATTCAATATATGTGCAAAGGCATGCCTGAAGGATATTGGGAATTCCTTTCCAATATATTTGGCTATGAGTAGACACATTCCTTGTAGCATGTCTAGTATAAGTATATGGCAGGGAGAATAAAAAATATTGAATACAGAGAACTTAGTGAAAATGCATTTTTGATGATCTACATTCAATAAATTTTGGTCATCGATCATTTGCAAAATTGCAGGTCTAACAGGCAATCTACTAGATGACCTAGCTGGAAGTGTGAAAGATTTCTGGAAGCATCTTGGCAAGGAGCTCCACTTGACTACCAGGGAGCTGCAGGATCTGCAGGATCTGCACAAGGGAGATGACATCTTTACAGCACATCAAGTCCTCTTAAGGTGGAAGAGGCGTCAGGAACCAGAGGGAGACCTCCTGGGTGCATTGTCTGCTGCCCTCAAGAAATGTGGAAGGGACAGCCTGGCTGACAAAGTTGTTAAAGGTGAGTGGTGTCGTCCATCTGTCTCTCCTACTGTGTTGTTATTGTGATATCTCATACAATTATTTTAACATGTTTCACATCCTTGATACCATCGTGCTTCATCATTGGTTAAAGGTCGCACAAAATCAGTTTACATGAAAGTCATGGAACCCCAACGTCATATCTCAAGATAACATATTACCTAATTCACTTCAGAAATGTTGCTATTAGGATTATTGAATGGTTTGTTTTGTACTAATTTGGTCAAAGGCTACAGAGATAAAGATATGTGAAAATTGTATGGCAATCTCTCTCAGCACAATATTTTCAACAACCATTTGAGGCATGAACTTTGTTTATGGCACCAGTGTGCATCACCCTGTAGGGTGTCTTAAAATCTATGTAGGGAGAATAGAATTTGAGACAATTAGGTCTAAGTTGAAAGGTAACAAATGCCAATTTGCCAATACATAACTCTCTATGTATTTATATCTATTTTGTAACAACAATTAATGTCAATATCATATTTTATTCTCTGTTTGAGCTCATATTAAATCATGGTTACAACTATGTAGCCAGGGACAAAACGTAATGTATTGCTTAGTGAGAAAAAACAAAGGCATGTGAGAAACAGGGTTTCACACAGCTAGTATTTTTTGTATGTCGCCCTCCCTACAG
The DNA here is from genome assembly GCA_035222895.1 of Strongylocentrotus droebachiensis. Taxonomy (NCBI): domain Eukaryota; kingdom Metazoa; phylum Echinodermata; class Echinoidea; order Camarodonta; family Strongylocentrotidae; genus Strongylocentrotus; species Strongylocentrotus droebachiensis. The sequence continues at coordinate 245,375 of JAVYIG010001869.1, forward strand.
GTATGGATGACACTCTCCTAGAAGTGATAGCCAACATGGTGGAAGAAAAGCAGCACAGCATAGCCAACGCTCTGGAGATCCCCATGCAGGAGCAGTTTGGCCACAACGATAGCCGCCACAGCTCCAAGCCCAACACCCTTAGGTTACTCCAGTGGTGGCGCGCTAACAGAGCTATGAATGAAGAGGAAGGGCAGAGGAAACTCTTTAATGTTCTCATGAAGTATGGGTACAATGATGCCGCCGACATGGTGCTACCGGTGTCCTTGAGGCCAGAGGGTCGGCCGGAGGGTCTGCCAGAAAGGAATCCTAGGATGCCTAGGGTACCCCCTCCAAGAGGTATGTTACTAATCTGAAAACTACACAAATGGGAGATAGATCATTAGATTGATAGATGGTTGGATCAATGGATTGAAGAAGTGAGGAAAGAAGAACAATTTGCATTGAGAGCATAGTCCAAGAGAATGATATCCTTTTTAATGATCATTTAATTCTCTTCTTTTTTCCCTTTTTTAAAAACAGATCTTGACAATGCCTCAGTCCTTGGAACTATTGCCAAAATGCAGTGTTCAGTGGTAGAACTTGCAGATAGACTGGAAGTACCAGATAGTGATTTTCTCAAAATCCAGAAACAATGGCATGATGTCAACAAACAGAAGTTCTTTTTCCTGAGGAATTGGATCAACAGAAATGATTTGATTTATGTTGGACCTAATCTCGGATGGCAACTGTGTAAAATATTGTTGGAAATGGGAATGGATCAACATGCAGAGTTCCTAGTTAATGGTGAGTCTTTTTTTCCCTTTTTCTCACTTTCCCCATTAAGCATAACTGTTTGTTATGCCTCCGTTACGAAGTAGCCGGAGGCATTATGTTTTCGGGTTGTCCGTCTGTACGTACGTACGTCTGTACGTCTGTACGTACGTACGTCCCGTTTTCGTGATCGCGTTATCTGAAGAACCGATTGATGGATTCCTGCCAAACTTTGGTCATGCATGTATCTTGCATAGCCGATGAACTGATTAGATTTTGGGGTCACGAGGTCAAAGGTCAAAGGTCACAGGGCTCATTATGTATGCAAAAACAGCTTGTGATCGCGTTATCTGAAGAACCGATTGATGGATTCCTGCCAAACTTTGGTCATGTATGTATCTTGCAGAGCCGATGAACTGATTAGATTTTGGGGTCACGAGGTCAAAGGTCAAGGTCACAAGGCTCATGTATGCAAAAACAGCTTGTGATCGCGTTATCTCAAGAACCGATTGATGGATTCCTGCCAAACTTAGGTCATGTATGTTACTTGCAGAGCTGATGAGCTGTTTAGATGTTGGGGTCATGACGTCAAGGTCAAATGTCATACGGCTCATTTTATATGCAAAAATAGCTTGTGATCGAATTATCATTAGAACAGATTGACAGATTTCTGCCAAACTTAGATCATTTATGTATCTTGCAGAGCCAATGAACTGAGTAGATTCTTGGTTCATAAGGTCAAAGGTCAAAGGTCATGGGCTCATTATGTATGCAAAAATAGCTTGTGAACGCATTCTCATTAGAACTCAGGACATCTTGTAGAGCCAATGAACTGAGTAGATTTTAGGGTCATGAGGTCAAAGATCAAAGGGTCATATATGTATATTAGAAATTGCTTGTAATCACGATATTCTGAGAACCCGTTAATGGATTACAATTGATCTTGAATTTGAAAAATTTCTTCTGTTTTGGTTTGTAAAATTGCTCTATGACGGAGGGCATCATTTTCGACTGCGCGCAGTCGAAGTTCCATCTAGTTATAAAGTGTTTTACCAGTTACAACGTAACAGACCAAAGCACTTGCAATATACAATGTGCTTGTATATTACTTAAGTATTATTATCCAAATAAATTTTACACACATACTTTAGGGCAATTCCACGGTAACGGAAGGACATTCAGACAAGATTTTTGAACTTCAGGTTCATACTAAAAGAACTGTTTTATTAGTATAAGATGTGAAACAGTACAGATTAGTACCTATATAAGTGCCTTTAATTCTCCCAAAAAAAAATTGTCATTATAGTTAAGTAGTTTAAAAATGTGCATATTACAGAATTACCTCGGTAACGGAAGGACATAAAAATGGACATGGTTTTTCCAGTTAATTAGTTTTTATCCAAACTCTGTGAAGTTGATGAAGCTTTCCACTTGACTGAAACACATTTTGTTCCCCACAGTTTAATACATACATCACCTTATTTCACATTAAAATATATGCTTTGGTATGTTAATTACTCCATGTTTTGTTCATTAATGTCAGGTAACGGAAGGATGGTAACGGAAGGACATAAGGACATGTACATAGACATGTACAGTATATTGTACTGTCAACAATACAAATATAAATTATGAATTTGATATGAACAAGGTAATATCATTTCATATGATGTACTTTGCTCTTAACTTCACACCCACATGTAGACCTACATGATAATTTGTAGATACAGATGGATTAAAACTTAATTACATGAATTTACATACCGATAGTACATAAACCGTGTACACCAGTTACATTGCAAATTGTTCATTTTGTTTTAAAATCTTACCATTTATATTAAAGAAATTAATGGCCCTATCTGAGTAAAAAGTGTAAATTTACAAAGAAAGAAAAATATTTTCTTTTAATACTCATTCAGCACAATGTGAATTTACCGTAACTTGATGCAAATATGTAGCATCAGTTTAGGAAATCTTGCAATTCACTTTATACAGTTGTAAAGAGTGACATTATAACTAAGTTTTAAGTATCCAAACAAAGTTGTAATACAACAAAATCACATCCTGTACAATAAACAAAAGTCTAGGCATTTCATCTAACACTAATGTCATATTAATTTGTGTTCTAATTTGCTTCTGAGATAGTTGTAGGGAAGTGGAATCTTCCCCTCTTGTCAATCACTGGTGTTCGAAGTATCTCCAAAAAAAAATTCTGGCTAACCATTGAATATAATCAGTAGTGGTAGTGGTGGTTATTTTACCTGACTGCTAAGAAAGCATAAATGCTTGTTAGTAAGCAACCAGAAGCCTGTCGAGAGAATGATGATTAAAGCCTTACCAAAGGGCACTAGCGCATCGCCTTGCTTTCGAACCCGGGTCACCAGATTACGAGACCACTGCTCTACCAACTTTAGCTATCGCGCCTCCTATGATCTGTCGCCTTTAATAAACATGATGCCCTCTGTGTCCCCCTTATGAAGATGCATCACAAGAACGTCTTTATCTCATATATTGATAACCTGGGCAGCATACTTGAATGCTTTTTTGACCTTGTTTGCTCCCAAATACTCAACAAGAACAAAATCCCCAAGTTTTGGGATAGGTTGTTTATCAGGAGATCCACCTGATACAGATGGTCCAGGAGAAGAAAGTCCAGTTGAAGTAATTAATTAATAAATTACAGTATAATAAAATACTGTAGAAGAATGAACTAAATATTCAGTACTTTAGAAATCAAGTGATATCAATGTATATTAGAGCAAAGGAGTCACTGTACATGAACATCGTCTCAACACAAGCTCTCAGGGTGTGGTCAAGCATGCACAAAGCACAGAGCTGTATGTCTTGAGCACTAATTGCTTTCTGGATCCAATAGTTAGTTTTTGATTTATTACAGAAATCACCTCATGAACATACCACAGATTTATGTGGATTTGTCCCAAGGATAAGTGCAGCTACAGAAACATTCATTTCTTCTTCCTATTTTAGGCTCAAAGCAGCATATGACTACATGTAATGTCCTTCCGTTACCAGCTTTGGTAACGGAAGGACAACTTTTAATTCATTTTAATTAATTAACAAAGGAGGATTTTAAGACTACATGAATACTAAATTGTACGCCTACCTAAACTTGCTTTGCATTGTAATTTGTAGTGTTCTTTGACTACTCTTTTCAGTACAATATTGAAAAAAAGACCTTTTTTAGGTAACAGAAGGACATTTTTCAAGGAGTAAATAAAGAAGTCAATGAAGCGGAACGAACCATTGAAATCAATAAAAAACATGAAAATCTTAATTTTGTATATCTTGTAGGTTAGAAACATGATTGTGATGACATGTGCATGTTACATGTTATGTGTAGGACATTAACACATTTGTGTGATAATTTTTACTTTTGAAGGGTTAATAAGGGTAATTAAACAATCATAATTTAGACCACAACGCTCTAATTAAAAAAAAAAAAATTCATCTAATCTGAAAAATATAGACTTTAAGCTTTCATTTGAAACTAAAACTGTTTAAATATGATGACTTTGAAATTTAAGGTGTCATGTCCACTTTGGCGTGGAATTGCCCTTTATGTATTATGTTTTTGGATTGTCCGTCAGTCCGTATGTCTCATTCTCATGATCGCGTTATCTCAAGAACCGATTGATGGATTTCCGCCAAACTTGGTTCATGTATGTATCTTGCAGAGCCAATGAACTGACAAGATTTTGAGGTCATGAGGTCAAAGTTCAAAGGTCATGGGGCTCATAGCTTGTGAACGCATTATCATAAGAACCAACGGATGGATTACTATCAAACTCAGGATATGTATGTATCTTGCAAAGCCAATGAACTGGTTAGATTCTAGGATCATTAGGGCAAACAAACCTGTTAATGAATTACAATCAAACTTGAATTTTAAAAATTGCTTATGTTTTGGTTTGTAAAATTGCTCTATGGCAGAGGCATCATTTTTGACTGCATGCAGTCGAAAATCCATCTAGTTTATTATCTTTTGATTATTCCCAACTATTTTGATGTCTTGACTTATGATTTGCCGGGTAAAAACGAGCTCTGAGCCTCTAACAAAGTTTTTTATATTTACTGGTACTGGGATATTTGTGTGCAACAGTGTAAAATTGAATTCCACAGCTTCGATCATTCGCTTATTTATTTTGTTCCGTCAATGATTCACAAAAATTGACTTCAGGTTAAAGAGAAAGTGATGTTTTCTGCTTTAATGAAAAGTCCCTCTGCATGGCATGTGTGTTGATGTGTGCAATGAGGACTATATAAGAGTAATGATTCTTCATGTTCCAATTTGGTGGCATGTAAGTGCTTGTACTTGAAATGATCTGTCGTGAATGGTCGGTGTGACTAATAATTTCCCCCACTATCATGTCTCATTTGTCAAAGTGTCTCTCTTCAAATGAAATCCCCACACGTAGTATGATAATGACTGTTTATGACGAACAGCATTGAACAGAGACTTGCTAAAGCTTTTTTATCTTGTGCTCTTCAGATTTTACCGCAAAAATGAACAGAAAGCCTAAATCAATTATAAATGCATAATAAACTTGATAAAGAAACAAAGTGATTGAAAAAATCACTTGTATGGTTGTCTATATTAAGAGAAATAGGTTCTGAATAGTACTTTAAAAAGAACTTTAAATATCTACTAAAGGTCAATTCCAGTACCCTATTGTATTGCCTACATGTAAATATGCCATTGTAATGTTTGCACATTTCAAAAGGTGATGCCCCAGGGCTATTGAAATTGCTTTAGGTTGATTTTTAAGTCTTTGCAATTGTGTTCTTTATGTTTCTAAAAGTAATGTAAAATAGACACAGATTTGATGATTATGTACAGTGATAACTACTTTTTATAGCAACTACATAAAAAAACCTGTAAAAAGACCACTTTTCAATAAAGACCACAGATTTTGTTCCCCTTGAAAATTATGGCCTATTGAAACTTGTATTGAAGCAAAAAATCTTTACAGACCACCTGCCTGCAAAGACCCCTTTACTGGTCTCCCTTAAGCAGCAGCCTTTCATCATATATTTTAATGGTGCATGTTTACATTTAGCTAGTATTATAAGACAAATTGATAATCAAACTGATAAGTCTGCTCTTACACATTAATCAGTGATACTGATAGATATATCCTAAAATTGATATTAAAATTAAAACAATTATGGGGTTGTGCTCTGCCCCTATATATAGATGTTTGTTAATGTCCACAACCATTTTATAGTAATACAAACATTGAGCATTGTCTTTAAATCTGCAAAGTTTCATATTTTTTATTTTGAGGGTTTCTTCAATGTCAGTGTTTACAAAACTTCACTCTTGATATGGTAATGGAAGTGATAATAGTAACTGCTTGATTTGTCTTAAAATAAAAAGAACCTAATTATTTAAGTATATTTGTAATATGAATTTCAAGGATTATAAGGATTTCATCATCTATAGTACATAAATTGCAACAACTTGATCAAATTATATATTGTGGGCCCTGTTATTAATGCTATAAATGTATACCGATATGTATTTTTTAATTCATGCTCATTTACAATATTTTTATTTTTTTTGGTGGGGGGGAATGAAAACAAATAAAATTTGATCTACATTATAGTTGAATTGAATTGAATTTATTCACCACTTTCATAAAAACATACAAAGGCAAAGAATACAATTGTTTCTTGCAAACATAGATAAACAACTAAAATGGAAATACACTAAAGGAAATTACGAAGTGGTTGGATCATCATAAAAATGTAGCATACTACATGCTGTATTAATTATGTTTATAAACAATATATTTTACAATATTAATTTTGAAGTTATGATTAAAATTGCATATTTTCAGGTATTCTGGGACTATTACCTAATACCTATGAAATAACCTACATGTATAATAAATATGGACTTTTAATTCATACTTACCATACCATTTATAAGAACTGGTTGAATAATAAAAGATATTTATTTTTATAGAGGGATTTTTTTCAAGTGAGAGGGGGTAAAGGGATTTTCCAACATATCGAGTGTATCATAAAGTTTATCATACTGCTGAAAATAATACCGGATACAATACATGTTTGCAGTACGGTATGTTTCTTTTTTTGATTATTTTTCTTCATTTTTTTTTATAAGCTTCACTTTTTCTAGCCCCATCTACATTACTCACCTTTTTATGTTTTAATGTTGATGTTTGTTAACTGATGTAGATTTTCATTATTCTTTTATGCTTATGTATCTGTTTTTCATTTGCTCTATACTGTGTCAAATGTATAAAATGTATTTTCTTACCTTGTATATTCTTCTGGTTTTTAATGTGGAAAATGAAATAAAATAAATGAAATAGTAATACAAACATTGAGCATTGGGTGGTATTCTCATAAGTTAAGCCGTGACTAAGCCCAGATTAAACAAGAATTTTAGTTCACACTTCTATGGAATGCTAGGTGTCATCTTCCTCCTTCAATATTCATGACAAAGATAATCTACCAAGGACTTTATTGAAATTTAGTCTATAATCATATTATCTTTTTCTTCCCATTTCATTGCAAAATTAAATTTTTGGACACTTTTCATTGCAGGATTAAAATAATCTGTACAAGGTAAATGGGTTGGCAACAGGCACTCCATAAAAGTGTGGACTAAATTAAGACAGGCTTAAATTAAGACAGGCTTAACTTAGTATGCGCTATCGGAATACCACCCATTGTCTTTAAATTTGCAAAGTTTTGGGGTTTCTTCTTCAATGTCAGTGTTTAAAAACTTCACTCTTGATATGGTTATGGAAGTGATAATAGTAATTGCTTGGTTTGTCTTAAAATAAAAAGAACCTTATTATTTAAGTATATTTGTAATATGAATTTCAAGGATTATAAGGATTTCATCATCTATAGTACATCAATTGCAACAACTTGATCAAATGATATATATTGTGATTATTATGTTATTATGACATCAATGTATACCGATATGTATTTTTTAATTCATGCTCATTTACAATATTTTTTTTTTTTTTGGTGGGGGGAATGAAAATAAATAAAATTTGATCTACATTATAGTTAAACATACTACATGAAGTATTAATCATGTTTATAAACTATATATTTTATAATATTAATTTTGAAGTTATGATTAAAATTGCACATTTTCAGGTATATATTCTGGGACTATTACCTAATACCTATGAAATAACCTATAATAAATATGGACTTTTAATTCATACTTACCATACTGGTTGAATGATAAAAGATATTTATTTTTATAGAGGGATTTTTTTCAAGTGAGAGGGGGTAAAGGGATTTTCCAACATAAGTATCATGAGGTTTATCATACTGCTGAAAATAATACCGGATACAATACATGTTTGCAATATGTTTCTTTTTATGATTGTTTTTCTCCATTTCTTTGTTATGGTTCAGAAATGTTAAATATTTCAACTCATATGCATAAAGAATTTTGCCTTCCACTCTATTATATATTCCTTTGAACTTTAAAATACATTTTAGAGATACATTTTAGAGATACATTACATTTTATGATTTATCTTTAAATAGTATTTATTTTATTTATTCTTATTCTTTGTTTCTTTTCATACTACATGCTACATGAATGAGAAAAAAAATACAAGCATGCCAATGACAATATCCTCTTAGATGCTGTAATTACAATGCTAAAGAGGAACCAAAATAAACAACACATGAGGAAGGAACACAAGTCATGAACTATGCAGCACATATTGAGCAGGGAAATTCACACCTCCCTGTCTTGATATTATTAAAGACAAGTTCCCTGCCCTCCATACAAATAGAACACTGTGAATCACCCACATTTGCTCTTCCAGCAATTTCTAGTCACACCCATGTCCACATCGCATCATAATAGCATGTTGCAAACAGATCACATGGGAATTACCTATATAATTATGATGACATCATCACCCATACTTAGAACTGGCTTCCCCCGCTCCCCCGCTGCCAGTCTTGAAACTCAGACCCAGAGTATACTTTCAAGCCTTTGCATTAAAACCAAGCACATAGTTTCGGCACAGTTGGCTGGTGTATCCATGCGCTCTTAAATTTATTTTTATCATAGTTATAGCCAATTGACAGAATAAAATCACTTCTCCTTTTCCCCTCCTGGAATTAGTGGTTGCATATTGTAAGCATACTTGGTACTAGTTAACATCCAGTGATGAATATATAGGATATGAGAAATTGAGAAATGTAGGGAAAGGTTGATCTGTTCGCTCAAGTTAGGGCATATGATGTATGATAGACTTCATCACGTTTGTTAACTCCTCTATTTATTTCAAATCTTGTAAAAGAAAAACAAAATTATTCATGTAGTCAAAATATGTCAAGGAGTTTGTGTTTGCAGACTACCACTCCCAATGTTTGGATATGAATATGCATGACCCTCCAGTATAGTATGTCAGTTGTCAACAGCTGATATCTCAGATTCTTGTTTGTACTGGTTGGAGCATGATGGTATGAAACCGATTCTCTTATTATCAGGCGACTCTGACAAGATCTGGCTGTTGGAAAGGAAACCTATAAAAAGCCTTTGCTACATGATATCAAACCAGTTTTGCCTTTGAGATTGAATGGAGAACTCTTCTTTGCAAAACATCGGATTTTCCAAGGATTTCTTATGAACTCAGAACTTCTTGGAGGACTCTGGCCTGGGGGACGTACTTTTTTCTCAGCGTCTTGGAGTTTCTAAAGATTTCCACCAAACTCAGACATACTTGGAGAACAATCACCTGTGGATTTTAAAAAAAGGGAAATCTTTTGGAGTTTCTATGGATTTTAATTGAATTCAGAAGTGCTAGGAGAACTCTTGAGTCTTGACTGATCTCTTGGAGTTTCTAAGGATTTCAGTTGCACTAAGAACTGCTTGGGGAACCCTAGCCTGTGGATCATTTCATTTTACAGTTTCGAGTTTCTAGCAATTTCTGTTGTACTTATCTACGAAAGCAGCATTATGTATGAGGGTCTACCATATAATTGTTCATTTTTATTGCCTATACCTCCCCATCTACTTCAGCTGCCAAGTTCCATGATTTCAGGTTTGTCATTGTTGCCTTGATCAGTTTATGTAGCGTAGAAAGAAAGATAGAGAGAGAGAGAGAGAGAGAGAGGGGGGGGGGATACAGACAGAGATAGAGACAGACAGATGGAGAGAAAGAGAAGAGAGGCAGAGAGACAGAGATAGATATTGTTCATGTATGTTAACAGAGAAACAGAAATAGACATGCAGACTGATGAAGAGACAGCTCTAGAGAAATCTAGATTTTATCCTACAATCCATTTTCTCATAAAGGGAAGAGTTTGTGCTGACTAAACATAAAATTTGGGGAGCATCATTGTCAAAGGGTATTTTAAAATACTATTAACATTTATATTTAAATTGTATTGATAGAAATTCCCTTGTAAACATGTTTCCATTCAATTAGGTCTTATGCCCAAGTGCACATAAGTTTCAGTTCTGTTCTGAAGCAGCTGCACAACTTTGCAAGTTGCAACATATGTTTTGCATACCTACTTGTTTGATAAAGTATGCTTTGTATAGAGATCATGTAGGTCTCATTATGATTTCATGTCCTTGTTTTTCAGTTATCTTATTTTAAATCTGAATTACTTCTAGTATTGATAATTGTTTTAAAGTTCAATTAACTTGGTTGAATGATGTTAGCAACAGGAGTATGAGGGGGATCAAGTAGTAAAGTATTAGATACAAAATAGAAAATTGCCATGTTCCTTCTGTTCTTATTTGATGTTTCATTCATTATTGGGCATTTGTATTTACCATTAATGGATGAAGCCGATAGGGGAGGATTGTATTAAAGAACAATGAATAGTATTTGGCTAATCCTATGAAAATTTGCATAGAAGCAGATAAATTGTATTATATTTGTGATTCTTTTATAAAATATTCTGATATTTGACAAAGATATCATGGTTTTGACACTGCGATCTTATGCTAGATGTTTTTTAGTCACAAGTTTCACTACTGCTCTAACCAGACTTCGACTACAGGGCCCCATTTCACAAAACTTGTCATCAGTGACAAATGACAATTTTTGTTACAAGCTACTGAAATCCTTGCTTCTGATTGATTTTCAACAGATTTGTCACTGATTTTTGTCATTTTTTTGTCATTGAAAAAAGGCTTTGTGAAACGGGTCCCAGTTCTTGCTTCATCCAGAATTTAGTACTATCAACATTATGTACAGTAAGGGGTGAATCAATATGAACAAAAATGGGAAAACATGTTCTAATTTTTTGTTCTCAATTAATAAAGCAGAGATCATTTCAATGTTATTGATTTATTATAGAAATGACAAAGGTAGTTAAATTAAATAATGTCAAAACAAAACACTTTTTTTTTCTTATATTTCCATCTTGTTGATCATGGTAACTGTTAACTGACACAAGAGCACAAGAGATGTAGTATATCCTGTAATGTTTTACTTTATGACATTATTGTGTGAGATTGTGTCCTGTATCTGCTTAATTAGAGCTCATTTGCTGATGAATTGCCCTGTAGAAAAACACAATATTAATACCATTCTCTAATTAATATACAGGATCCCCAGCCTACCGAAGATGGTTTCAGGAAACAAACTTTGAGAACTACCAGGAAAATCTTGAAGAGGAGAATGCACACCGCACCTCCTACCAATACCCCCAACATCGTGTAGGATACGACAAGGACATCATCATCATTGACAGGTCCCCCGAGGCACAGAAGTTGGATCTGGACGTTGAGTCTGTCGTCGAAGTGAAGATTAGAGGGGAGTCCCACTATGGTGTCATCAAGTCACTGAATACTATTCTTAATTGGCTTGATGATAAGATAGCTGGTATAGAGCTAGTATGTATATCTCATATCTTATCTCTTTATTTAGATTTTGTTAATGACTTCATTGATGCTCTCTCTCTCTCTCTCTCTCTCTCTCTCTCTCTCTCTCTCTCTCTCTCTCTTTTCTTTCATTGTAGTGTAGGTGCCATATGCCATATACTTGGACTGGTGATCATATCTCTCTTAACCTTTAATATCTCTTCATCTGTACTGTCCCATTTTCCTTCACTCCTCTTCCAGCCATATCTTCATAGTTACTTCATAAGGCAACTTCTTTTTTATGAGTATCAAATATAGTGCTTGATAGTGAGAATAATGATGATCATTGAATCTAATAACAGAAGTAAAGAAAATACACTGAAAGCACTTCATAAAACCAAGTTATTGTAACCATTTTATAAAGAATACGATGAATAAGGAAAGCATTTTGGGACATACCAGATGATCATGACTTCACAGAATGATATTCTTAGAATCGATAAACATGTGTCATACAAATCATTCAGGAAACTTGCCGGTAAAACATCAAAAGTAGCAAATAGCAACCAATAGGGGCAAACTTGGTAGGTGCTTTAACAGTTTATATTTGGCGTTTGTCTGTCTCTTGCTATTAGTCATCACCATTTTCACCATTTTCAGGAGGAACCGATTATTGGTGGTACTGACGGCAGCTTTGAAGGTATGCAATACTTCACATGTGGATCACGGAAGGCAGTCTTTGTCTATCTGTCTCAGTGTAGACCAGATTCACGGTTCCCAACTAATGCTGATACCTACAGGGTCTTCACGAGAGAAACCAGTCTAGGTATGCATTATTATTATCAATGGCGAAGGCTCCATGTATGTACAACACCCCTACATGTATATCCAGATGGGTAGCATATTTTAACATAGGTTGAGCAAGCCCCACAAGGATGCATACAAAATGAACTTTTCACCGTCAGAGTATTTGATGATGATGGTTTACGTGACTGCTAAAAAAGTATGTATATGCTTATAAGTAAATAAGCAGGGGACCGACAGCTTTAAGTCCTCACTGAGGAACTTGGTAATGAGGATGAATGCCTTATCAAAACCTGTAATCTAGTTATCAATAAAATATTCATTGTTTTTATTGTATATTGAATGTGATTTGGCACACAGACTGCCATGTTCGAAATAGGGAATAAGCTTATTCATATTTCACTTCTCTTTTCTGTGCTGCTGATACAGATTTTGGAAACCAGGAATCACCCATCATTGAGGGCTATGTGAGGCCTCAAAGGTTTCAGCAGGGCTCAGTGGGTGAGAACAAGGGCATCCAGGGAGACCAGAACTCCTGCTACCTAGACGTGACCCTCTACAGCATGTTCTCTTTCAATCTCACCTTTGACCCTTTACTGGTGCGACTCAAGGACGGGAGCGATGTGGAGCACTTCGAAGAAATTCAGAGGATAGTCCGGGAGAAAATCGTCAACCCTCTTAGACAGTAAGACTCTCAGTGTCACCTTGTTAGTTGGTTGGTGGGGGGGGGGGGGGGATTGTTTGGTGGTAGTTGTGGTGGTAGTGTTGGTGGAGGAATTGGGGCAGGGGAAATCCAGACCATACTAAGCGAGAAGAAAGTAAACCCTCTTAGACAGTAAGATTGTGTTACTGGGTTTGATTGGTGGGTAGGTTGTTTGATGGTATTAGTGGTGGGCGAGGGGATGTTTTATGGTGAGAGGGGGTGAATGGTTGTTTGTGTGGATGTTTATAAAGATGAGGGGGTTGGTTTGTAACGTGTGTTGTAAGAGGGGAATATGGATGGTTCAGGAAAATATGAAAATAGGAATTTTCTATATCATCATATCGTCGCCTGGCTGGCAGAAAGGCGTTAGCTCGAATTTCAGGTCAAAAAATTAAGCCGCTAAGCAGAAGGGCGTTAGCACTAAATCGCCTCAAACTTTTATAAAACTGGCTTATTTCCGAGAAAAAAAATTGTGGCCGCGTTCTACTATAACATTTCTATTAGTCTTTTAAGTTATAGACCAATTTTCGGGACGGAAAGCAGTTTGAATATGAAACAAATCTTTAAATGCGAATAATTCGAAAAGTAGTTTTTGAGTCGCTCGCTCGCTAACGCCTTGCTTCTGCCAGCCGGAAGACGATATGTTGTTATAAATCTTATTTGTGGAAGATATTACACAAATTTTTTTAATGTAAACACTGAGGAGTGACTACCATATACATGTGCTAGGGCAGGCAATGATGATAGATAACAGACCGTTTAAGTTTAATTTTTGACATGTGGTATGATTTGCTGGTCCTGACCATGCTTTGTTTATTTCCACTTATAGGCATGGGTTTGTACGAGCTGATCGAGTACGAGACCTGCGTCTTCATCTTGATAAACTCGGGCTCTTACCAGGAATGACCAATGAGGAGAAGGACCCAGAAGAACTGCTTCATATGCTTGTCAGGGATGTCTTGAAGGCTCAGCCACTCATCAAAACAAGGTAAAATACTGAAAGGGAGGGTGGGGGGTAAAGAATCTATGATAATGATGATAATGAAGATGGTGATGGTGATGATGGTGATGATGACAATGATGATAATGATAATGATGATGATGATAATGATAATGATTACGATGAGGATGATGGCAAATGATGACGATGACAATGATGATGATAGTGATAATGATGATGATGTCAGTGTCATGTATAGCATTCATGTCCACTGCACTTAAGGTGCTCGTTTGCTCCGGCTTTGGCTAGGCTACAGATTTCATTGCTTGCAGTATTCAAGGTACCTGTCTGTGATACCTGGATGGAGAGTGGCAAATGCAAATTATTGCCATACTGAATGACATTAGTGGTGTGCTATAGGGCTCAAATAACCCACAATCTTTGCATCTCCAGTCAAGTATGTAAACCACTTGACTCGTTTACTTCTATTTTAATTAATGAAAGTTGGTTAGCTAATTGTAATCCATGATATAAAGATATAAAGAGGATTAAAAGTGTAGGTATTTATTGGTGATGAATGAGCCATCACAAATGGAAAAACATCATCTTTACCATCCTATTTATATTTGCCTTGTAATGATAGGGGAAAAAATGTATATGGGACCTCAGAAGGTCTTTTTTTTTGGTATATATATATATATATATATATGTCGTCCAAGAATCGTCTTTATTTGTTTACAAGTTAGCTGCAATAGTTTCAGTTCTTTATTCATGTTTTCAATATGCCCCAATTCTTAAAAGACATTTTGATGCTGAGGTGTCAGCTTTTCAGAAAATCTGCACCATTGTAGTATTAGTTTTCAATTTCAAACACCATTAATCTGTAATGTACAATGTATGTATGTTCCAAAGTGTTATATTTTGCCTGTTTTCATCTGTAGATTGATAAATACTACTTTTCTTGATATTTTCCCCTGTACTTCTACTCTTGGAAGTACCGGTATGTAATTACCAATCAGGGAAAAGACTGAAGGGGAAATATTTTGAGTGTTTGCACAACATGCAATTTATAATTAGTTCAAGTGCTTATAGAATTTATAGTTTGTTTATGTGACCATGTTTATGTACAGTTACTTTGTAGCATAGCCTTCCAGCACTCAAGTGAAGTGAATTGATTTTGTTGTGATTTGTTCATTGCACGGAAGTATGTACATGTTTCTGATGTCCCGGAACAATGCTTTTATTTAAGATGACTCTATGTACATACAAACAGGGAAGTTAACTACTTTATTGTACATTTGATATCTAAAACCAATATTGGTTTTTGTCCAAAAGGATTTGACAACTTGATAGTATATCATGAAACTTCACACTATACCTGCAAGC
Organism: Strongylocentrotus droebachiensis; assembly: GCA_035222895.1. NCBI lineage: Eukaryota > Metazoa > Echinodermata > Echinoidea > Camarodonta > Strongylocentrotidae > Strongylocentrotus > Strongylocentrotus droebachiensis. Next base: position 260,813 of record JAVYIG010001869.1, read on the forward strand.
AAACATAATTTTTTTTTTTGGACACAGCTATAATTTCTCTTCCCTCAATTTGGTTGCCAAGTATTGTGATGTTTTGATTTTCAGCATCTAATTTCCTATTTACATGTATTTAGGAGCCAAGTCAAATTTTTGTTTTTAATATGTAACTACCGTACATGTACGTATTTTGCTGTTCATAACAACTGCAAAGACTTTATAAAGTTATTGTTTTACTATCTTTAAAGAAAAATTCCAACTCAGAATCTAAAAGTTCCCCTAATGTTTGTTGATAGTATTTCATTCAGGATTTAGTAGATTATGAAGAATTGCGAACAATTTCTATTAAGCCTTAGGCTGTATACATGCTATTTCTCTTGATCAAAGTTGGATGTAGTACTAGGGTGCCATGTCTTTCTGTTTATGATTTTCTGTATTTGTAATTATGCATTTTTCTCTTGTTCTCTCAGGCATGGAGATACAAAGGAGATAGACAACCAGTACTTGTATCAGATCTTCATGGATAAGAATGACTCCTTGCAGCTACCAAAGGTGGAACAACTCCTCCATCAATCCTTCTTGGATAACGAGCTCAAGCTGGTCGAGGTAATACTCTCATTTCTGTCCTGTTCTTTATTTTAATCCACTGGGCCACGTCTTACAAAGAGTTACGATTGATCCAAATCAATCGCAAGTCCTCCAATCAATCGCAAGTTTGCAGTCTCCTATCTCTTATGTACATAGTTACGATTGATATCAATCGCAAATAAGTTGCAATTTATATCAACTCTTTGTAAGATGGGTCCAGGTTGTCTGAATTGTTAGTAGTGCACTTTTACTAAATTCTTATCAAAACGGATTTGAAGTCAGGTTGTATTCTACTAATATGGTTAAACTGTCCCAGTCTAAATTCATGCTTAGCAAAGGAAACCTTTGACCTCAGACGAAATTCCATTCTTAAATCCGATTATAAACAAAATCCTAAGCCCAGCACCTTCAGGTTTGGATTTAGTAGAATACGAGCTAAGTATGTTTTTGGGGATGATAAGAAAATCTGTAGAGTGTCTTTCCTGCAGCTTTTTACCGATTGGGACCATATTTTGACATTTTAACTTAAAGAGAAGGTTGAGTTCTGGGAAGAGGTGAAAAATAATTTGTGAGCGTCACTCATTCTTATTATGCAAGTGTGGAAGAACATCAGATAAGACATGTTCCCTGAAAAGCATGGCTCTTCAAATGCCTTCATATTCTAAATATGCATGTAACATCGTAAAAATCGGGGGGGGGGGGGGGGGGGGCGGCTTTTTACGCCACGTGTTCGTGTAGTCCCATATACATCTTTCTGTGTACAGTGTTTGTAACTTTACCAAGACTTGGCCAAATTTCTTATCATTTTGATGATTCCAGAACCTTGCAATACACACAAATTCTTATATGCTAGATGATCAACCTTTTCTGATCAATTCCACACCGTTTCTTTCACAATGCAATCGCATGACCAGAACTCAACTTCATCTTTAAATTGCTGTCCAAAGCTTTCACATCTCAGGTGAACATCTGTACGTTTATATATTTAAATTCTTCTTTTGTAGATTCCAGAGTGTCTGATTGTACAGATGCCAAGGTTTGGAAAGGATTATAAGATGTATAGCAGGATTCTACCTAGTCTAACCATCGACATCACTGATCTACTCGAAAACTGTAAGTTATATCAGAGCCAGATAAACTATTGTATGACCTGCTTAAGAAATTGTAATGTCATTATTATGTGTATACTGTTAGTTGTTGAGAAAGAGATCATTTCATTGATTTAAAGTTACATGTATTTGAATTAAAAGTTCCTCAGATACATGTAAAACTACATTGAAAATAATACTCACTCAATGCTGTGGAAGAGGGTAGTCTCCCTCTCTCTCCCTTTCTCTCTTTCTCTCTCTCACTCTTTCTCTCTCTCTCTCTCTCTCACTCCCTCTATCCTCTCTCTCTCTATCTCTCTCTCTCCCCCTCTTTCTCTCTCTTTCTCCCTCTCTTTACCCCCCCCCCCTCTCTCTCTCTCTCTCTCTGTAGTCTGATAAACTTCTATATATGTAATGTCTTCATGTTACTTATGATGTTTGTTTGTTGCAGATCCAAGACAGTGCACTATCTGTGGAGAACTGGCCAAGGTGGAATGTAGAGACTGCAGACCAGATGAAGAGATCTCTGAAGAATTCATCAAATCTTACTGCGAAGGCTGTTATGATATGGTGAGTATAGTATAGAGAATGTGAGGAGTGGAGAAAAGGAAAAGGGAAGACAGAGAGAGGGGGAGCAGAAGACAAAGAGAGAGAGAGAGTTAAAGAGAGAGAAATGAATAGGCAGAAAGAAAACATTAGAGAGGGGCAAAAGTGGTCGAGAGATGAAGATGGTGATGATGTAAGATATAACATGAAATTCAGTTATATTTTGATAAAATTGTAGTGAGAAAGAGAAAATGACTGATAGAAAAATGAAAGATTGAAAGTGTGTTGATGAGAGCTGAAGGAATTTATGAGTTAGAAAACTGTGAGAAATGGATGGGAGAGTAAAGGAAAGATGAGAAATGACAGCAGACCAATTATGAGAGGAAGAAATAAAGAACCAAATCACAAGAAGTTCTGTGACTAATACCTTCCACACAATACAACATTTATTATCCCTTTACATTCCTCAACTTTGTAGACCCACAGCAGTCCTCCAGCACACAGAACAAAGCAGCTCAGCCTGAATCCAGAGGTTCAGAAAGGATTTGAAATGATCAGCAGGACAAAGACAGAGAAGTCACCCTTCCAGCGACAGAGGATGGAGCTGTTTGCTGTGGTGTGCATTCAGACGAGTCATTACGTGGCGTTTGTGAAGACGGAGACGGAGACGGAGCCCACGCATTGGGTTTTCTTTGATAGCATGGCCGATAGAGATGGTAAGTATGATGGTGAACGAGATGAAGATGATGATGATGATGCTGATGATTATGATCAAAATTAAAGTGATAATGATAAACATTAAATGTGAAGCAATGGTGACGCTGCTGCTTCTTCTTGTGCTGCTGCTGCTGATGGTGATGATAGTGGTGATGATGGTGGTGGTGGTGATAGTGGTGGTGATAGGGGAGGAGGAGGAGGAGTATGGGTGAATATGATGATGCTGATGATCATGATCAAAATTAAAGTGATAATGATAAAACATTAAATGTGATTATTGTAATGCTGCTGCTGTTAGTAATGTTGGTGGTGGTGAGGAGGAGGAAAATGGATGATGATGATTATGGTTATCCCGATAATTTTGCTTCTCATCATGGTAATAGTTTCAATAGTTTTTAAATTTTGTTTATATGCCTTCAAATTTGCTAATACATATATTATCATAGAATGCTTGCAAATGCTAAATCTGACATCTTGGCCCAAAATTATCAGTAATTATTAAAACAAAGAATGTAATTTTGATTTAATCCTTTTCCTGTATTTTCCCCCTCTTCTCTTAGCCTCCTCTGTTCCTGGTTTCAATATTCCCAAGGTAACCCACCTAAAGAACTTTGAAGGATGGTTAAAGGATCCCCAGAAAATAATTGACCAACCAGATGACAAGAAGCTGCCGGAGCACCTCAGGAGACTCTTAGGAGATGCCTACATCTGTTTCTACCGAAAGATAGAACAGGGTGGCAGTAGACCCCCTAGAGAATACCCCACAGGGGCAACAAACTATTGAATGGATGTACCTGTAATAAAAAGATGCACTATTCAGATTGTCTGAGGTAGATGGAAGCAGAGAGTCAGGAAGCAACAGGAGGAGCTCCAGAATGTTCAAACCAAGGTCAGATATGAGTAGACCAGGATGTTACCCATCTTTGGTTGGAGCTCTTGGAGGAAGGTGGGCAGGAGTCTAATGTCTGATGCCTCGATCGGGACCCATTTGAGAAAGAAGTTGATAGGTTAACCTATTGCCTACGAGAACTCTGTGGATCCTGTATCATGCGTATGGGAATGAGAGAAATGGGTAGAGAACATCACTTGATGATGCTCATATGCCTTTCAGAAAAATGTATGGTAAGACATGGGATTGAGGATAAATGTCCGATATTGTACACAGAAATTGATACTATCTATAAGGTAATAAGATGGAATTTGAGGCTAGCATGAACTAAAAGAAATTAGTTTTAGTTAAAGAAAGAATGGTATGGAAAAGAAGATTCGTGAAGTGATGGAGATAGATTTAGCGGGGTTATTCCTATACACAATTATACATATCCTTATAATAATAATAATAATACATAACATTTATTAGGCGCTTAATACTGATGTTTCTAAGCGCACAGTGTTCTGATTAAGAGAAGACTATAACCCGTAGAATTATGCCGGCTGTGGGGTTTGGGTCGCCATATCAAGGTTTGTATCCCAATTATACATGCAGCAGTATAAATATCGGCACAATGCAATTATTCAAAAATACAATATTTGAAAGATATGATGTTTACACATATACAGTCTGCAAACACAATAAATTTATGTGTGGCAGTAGAGTCATCAACATAGAAGAAAAAGTAACCCATTGAAGATGATTTCATTTTAATTTTTAATATACGATGGGATTCATCAACAAGTAAACTTGGGTTTAGTGTTCATGTTATGATGATGCCTCGTTCATATGTAGATTTCTAGATGTGGGAGGGAAGAACAATGCACGAGTTATATAGGAGAAGGACCTGCTTGCGATGGAACAGGAAATCAATGGAAGACTATAAGTTGATACCCTGGACCCATGGCCGTGTGAAAGGGGCAGATGACGCTCCTTGTCAGAAAAGAAATGTGAACGGAACAGCGCATACCTCTTCAAGGCCTTTGTATACTTGGTTACAAAGAAAAGTTGTGCAGACTATAAGATTAATGATAACACAATGATACCAGGGTTAACAGTCATTGCATTGGTGTCTACATTGTACTTGAGACTGATATGAACACAGATGTAGGACCAAGTCAATTCGTCCCTACTAGATGAGTGTGAAAACAATCATGTTTTAGTGTGAATGCCAGGGAGACCAGTATAAACACAGTCATAACACCAGCACAAACACAGACATGGGACTGGTGTGAATGTCCGTGAGACCAGTATGAACACGGTCATAACACCTGCACCAACACAGACATGGGACTGGTGTGAATGCCAGGGAGGCCAGTATGAACACAGTCATAACACTTGCACCAACACAGACATGGGACTGGTGTAAATGCCAGGGAGGCCAGTATGAACACAGTCATAACACCTGCACCAACACAGACATGGGACTGGTGTGAATGTCCGGGAGACAGGAATGAACACAGTCATGGCCCTTGTGTGAATGCTAGGGAGACGGCAATGAACACAGCAGACACAGGACCGAGTGATTCCTCATGTAATCTGTGTGAACACAATAATCGATGAGTGTGAATGCTAAAGAGACAATCCAGGGACTTGTGTGTTCTCCTTGCGGCTCAACATTTCATGTACTTATCCCGTTATGCTTAATACAAACATGTGCAATGATGAACTGCTGAAAGTGCTGTATATGCAGTCAATTAGTAAAGGTTGGTAGAACTACAATTTAATGATTCTGTCTAAATTGGTTGAGACCATTTTTGTATTTTTTTAAATGACTGAATGAAGTAAGTATATTTTCATTAATATTCTTTTTCTTTTGAAAAGGGATTTCAGTCTACTATTTTGCCTTTTCTTTTCAACCAATATTACTGGCATGTAACAATGTATGGTTTGTTAAGAAACTTTGTATGAACAGTATTTCATACATTGTAGATGAAACCTTATTTAGTTGGAAAGAAAATTATTGATATCGAAAAGAAATGTAAGATATTGTATCAAAAGTGCAGTATCCAAAATTGTAATGTATTGCGTGACTCTATTGATAAATCGTCACGAAACAAAACTAATCATGGCATGTATAAAACCGTTGTATATACTTCATCCAGTTCAATTTTCATGATTTTTCTTTTCTTCATACTTTTGTGTTATCGTGTGCCTACAAATGAACAAGCATAGCCAAAGGAGAAGTCCTGCATTACAATTCACTGTTGTTGATTTTTTTTTTAACTTGGAGATGGAGTTGGAATTTCCTCTTTTTTTCCCCCTGAAAAGTATAGAAGTATACTCTTATTTAAAAATATTTGTTTTTTCTTTCATTTCAATATATGCTGTAAGCACTTGAAAGTAGGAAAATGTATTTCCTCCTGAAAGATTGCCAATATATCTATAACGTTTTACTTTCATTAAAAAAATACAGAAAGGTCTTATAAGATGGAAAATATCCCAAAATGTCACTATCTCTATATCTGGGAGCAGTCCTATAATATAGCATTTTTCAAAGTTGTGTATCTTTTTAATCATTTATCAGCATGCTTCCCAATTTTTAAACATTTAAACAGATGGTCCTGATAGTTTGTTACAGTTTAGTATATGTTACCAAGCTTAAAAAAAGAACTGATTTATATTTTCTTTTGCAATATTTTGTATATGTTGAGTTGATTGAAGGTTTATATCTAAAAAGAAATAATGTGTTAAAAACAAGATAAATTTATTCCATTTACATATTCAAACAAGAATATAATTATCTTAAATGAGATTATTTTATTGAATATTTCCAGTAGAATCGTTTTTATGAGACATAAATCTTATAACTAGAGATGAAAATATATCTTCATTTTGTTTGGTTTGATAAACTTATTGGATTAGTTATGTTATATATTTTCATTGGATTAAATCCTGATGATTTCTGCAAATGGAGAAACAATTGAAGTATGTAAACTTAAACCTTTTGTAACATAAAAACTCTAATATATATATAACCATCAATCATTTTTTTTGTCCAATTTCTAATAACAACACGCAAGTGAAAAAAAGTGCATGAGAATTCAGTGAGTGCTTTATCTCTTCAAATTTTTTTTTTCTAACACTGCAACACGCAAGTCTCAAGAAAAAGAAAAGTCTCGAGAAACTTTCATATAACCTTTTTTTAGTATGGATGTGAAACCATTAAGTTTCCAAATCATTTATTTCAAAGCATTTTTTACATACCGGTATATAAATATGAAGCATGGATTCAGTTCACTCCCATCTGAACTTATGTTTCCTTGCATTTGAAAAAAAGCATGGATTCAAAGGGTTTACTGACAATTGCATGATGTACATGCAATGTAAAGATATGTCATGTTTAAATTATGTAATATATATATTCACCAATGACTGCTGTGTTAAAGATATTGAAATGAATATGTTATTTACCTTTGAAGCTGATTAGTTAATTATGCCACTTGCCAATGGAAATATGATTGCCATTCTCCCTTACATGAAGCTTATAAGCTCATATCATTTTCCTTATGTACCTTAGTAGTATTAAGCTGCTATACACCTTTTCATCTATGATACACACTCGTTCTCGTATACATGTTGCTTATATTAAAAACATATTCTTATTGCAAATCTATTAATTTAGAGTTTTGCTAACATAATACATAATACACATCAATTTGTCCTTGAACACGTGAAGGCTCGTTCAGCGGTAAAACTGCAGCGTTTAAAAAGAATATGTTTATGATGACGTTTAGATGTTAAGTTAATACGCTTCATTTTTTTTGTATCTTATAAGGTGGAGCTTAGTGAATACACACAAAGTCATCTGAACTAGCCGTAACGGGCTACTTATTCTTTGGTCTCGTTAAGCCTTCTTACCCTTCCTAAACATAAGACACATAAATTCCTTTTGTTTATCTAAATTTTGTTTTTGTGTTCGTTGTTGCGTGTTTCTTTTCTTTCCTTTTTTTTTTTTTTGGGGGGGGGGGGTAGCCAAGACTTTAATCCACTTCCATTTAAATAAGGTTGTAAGGAAAATATCTGTTATTCACTTTCTAAGGTTAAATAATTCTTTATTTCTTTCATGATGAGATGGTGTAGAATACATGAAGTACATTATCTACGTTCACTTGACTGGTTCCATTAAATAATGAAGATTTTCTACCATTCTCTCTGTCAGAGTCCAAACCTAGCTGGAATTAATTTTGTTCATTTCGTTAATTTTGTTTTTGTTATTTCCTTATTATTCATGAAATAAAATCATTCTAGAATGGAACGTTATTCATATGTGTACCAATGTTTTTATAAAATTGCATCATGGATGGGGCTCTGGAAATGATGATGATGAAGATATTGATGATGATGATGGTGGTAGTGATGATGAACGATGATGAAAAGGAAGTGAGGTATTCCCTTTGAGAGAAAAACAAAATGAAGACAAAAAATCGATATTAGAGAGAAAAGGTGTATACAAATGCAGAGACAATACACTATATCCAGAGAGAACGAGAGAAAAAGAGGCAGACTTGAAGAGAGACATCGATAGAAAAGGTTCAAAGGTTTGTTCACATCTCTGAGAAATTTTACAAGAGAAATACAAAAACTTATCGAAACGGAACGAATGAAAAGAAAAAATGTTTCACCGAGAAATCAAATGACTGATCTAAAATATAGATGGAAAAAATTGATACAATAAGAAAAATAACTGAGCAATTTACCATTTTCGTAATATAGTCTAATTCAATGAATACGTCTTTTTGAAGTGCCTCGATACAAATTATTGAATTCACCTGTTAAGAATAATTGTATTTCAATAGAATGCAGACTGCATTATGTTAAGTGTTAGGTAGGGCAATCCTTAATGTTTTTCCTACCTAGCAACATAAACTGAGAAGCAAATCGCGTTCTGACTACTGAGATACAATTATTTGTTACAGGTGAATAAAACAACTCTATTGAGGCACTTCACGTAGACGTTTGCAGTAAATTTGTTTGCATTAAAGTTGGTTACATTACGAAAATAGCCTATTCAAATGTACAAGTGGTGATATGAAGAATACGAGACAGGCCGGGGGAGTAGTTGTGTAAACAGACAGATAGAAATGTACTTTAATGCCACATTCGTCAGCTTTAAGCTACATGTATTTATATACGAACAAGGCCAGTCGACACATAAACTAACACTCTCACTATTACCTGCTAATGGTAAGTAAATATGCAACTCAACCGTCCTACACTCTACAAAGCTAGATTAAATAAGAGTCGTTCTCCTTTAGAAATCACACAGTTGTTATATAACCTTTGTATCTGCCAGTAGTCTATATATCGATTCTTCCATTGTCTGCGCACACTGAAGGGAATCGAATGGTTTTTATACCGAACAATGGGATCAGACATAGAGAAAGTAATTCCATAAAGGTTTTACAAGGACTAGCTCTTGACTTCAGTGGAGTTTCTACAACAGAGTATAGCGGAGACCAATTACATTTGGATTAAAAGGAAAGATGGGCTCCGGCAGCGGATTGCCAAACTTTGCGGAAACTACATTATAAATCCTATACTAAGCTTAAATCTTAGCAGAAAGTATAACGATTTCAATCGCAGGTACTCGGTAAAACGTTACAGACTTACAGAGTAACATCAGATTGTTCTTTATGTGGAAATCTTGCAATTTAGAACAATCGTTTCGGATATCATCCGAGAGTTTCTCTCTGCTAGCGTACAACTCTCCTGGGAGAAGATGACAACTGAAAGTACTTGACAACATCCAACTATATAGGAACCAATCACGGATCTCCAGTTTCCTCGACATTTCATTTCTCCTTGTCATCAAACATCGGAACGATGAAGGGGGTTTACTTCCTGTTAGCAGTTTTTGTTTCTAGTTCAGTGGATGGCAAACTCACCAGGGGTAGGAATGATCAGTATATTGGAAAGTACATCGTTGGCACACCACTTATTTTCGCCCTGAATGCAAGTTATGAAATTTATGACGGATTTAGTTCGCGCGTTTTCGACAGAAAAGATGAGCATTCAGGAACATCAAGTGGAAGTGCAAGCGATGATGAGGAAGACGAGCGTCGACGTCGTAAAAAGAGATCGACGTCGTTTTCGGCAGAGGAGATCCAGGGAATTCTAGACAGACATAATCTTCTGAGAGGACAGGTTTCACCCGAAGCCGCTAATATGGAATTCATGGTAAGTCGAGATAATAACCTTTGGTAACTATATCAACTTCAACAAGTATATTAATTCTAATTCAGTATGATTTTGAAGCATTACAGAATAATATTGATTTTGTAACCATAAAGTATTAGGAAATTTACCACAAACAAAAAAGCAAAACTCTTTATTTGTATAAACAAATTGTACACTGCCCACTGACATCAGTGTCAAAAAAAAAGTTGTTGTTCTTTTCTTCCCCTCCAGATTTAATCATTTCCACATGACTTTGAAGTTTGTCTTTGTTCTCACACAATTTAGGCCTAACAAAATTGTACACAAAATGGATATGTGAACTGATACAGAGGAACTAACATTCGGTACACTTTACAATGGTATTGTACAATATGTTTAAAGACAAAATAATGAACACATAAGGGCATGGGTCTGTTCATTAGACAATAAAAGCAAGGCTTGTCATCCACTTTAAGCTTGAGTTCGAAACCTTGCGGTTTTTAAGCTATAATGTATCCTGCAAAAAAAAGAAGAAGATAGTAGAAGATCGTTGATGAAATGGGCAATGTTTAGGTAAAATATATTGATTGCTGAAACTGCTAAGACGGAACACATGATCAATTACAAATAGGCAAAATGATCAATTGCAAATAGAATTCTTTAAACAATGAACACGAGTCTCACTATTCGTATCTCAAACATTAACCACGTCCTTTTCCATCTTATTTATGTAATGCCATGTATTCAAACTTGCGTGAAATACAGTTTAAAAAATATGTAGAAATAAAGCATTCCTATCAGATCCATGATCCTATGTTATGAATTAGCTGATACGTTGTATTTTTCATATAAACTTGGGGGTGGTGAGACATCTATCAGCAATGTGATGCTATCCGTTGGTAATGTAAATGACAAAGGTTTTTTCTTTCTTTCGAATAGCTGTTTACTCATTTCATGCTTACGGTTGAAATAAAAGTCCGCTTGATAACTTAAAAGCTTGCCAGAAGCTTGTCAGACATAACAACTAATAGAAATATCATCGATGTATTAAGCGCTATAAATAAGCGGAATATTGTTACATGTAAAGTGGATTCCATCTGAGATTCATTATGAATAGCATGTTTATTAAATAGTCAATAGACAGGAGATCTGGAGAGAAACATCCATAAATTGAAACTATATTGTAAAATACTTATTATGACATCCAAAATACATAAAGAATGTAATTATATAGATTGTAATGAGCGATTATCAATTTCTGGAACAAAAGTGATGTTTTTCAAACAGTCAAAGGCTTATCAAAACTTTTGAAATGATTCATGTTGTGTGTGACTTTCACGGTGAAACTTTTTATCTTTTGAGATTTCGGGGATAACTAAAGATAGCCTACTTTGTTTTATTTTGTCTACGGTATTTCTCCCACATTGTGTGATGTAGAATGATGTCTAAAATCATACTCTGTATTATCGCTCGTTCATGCATGACTTTAGATCCCTTTAATTCTTTAAGAAGAAAACAATTCACTAAATGAGCGTAACAACTAAAGCACACCGCAGATTTACGATCTTCTTCCGATCCGATTTTCGAAGAAATTACAACTATCTTATATACGGAAATCTTAACAAACATCATCTTCCTAAATAATGAAACGAACAGAAATAACAAGAATTATAGTGAATTTAAGCCTTCTAGTTAGGATAAAAGCCAACTCTGCTTCAAATCGTAGACAATCGCACTTATAATATGACGTCACTATACGATTTTGAGCGGATTTAGCTAATGTTCCTCCAAGGAAGCTTAAAGTCCATTAAAATCTTATCTTATTAAATCATTATGACTATTCAAATCATCCTTCATTAAAATGATATCAGTTTGAATATACATTTCAAATGCAATTGTAAATTCTTTCACAGTCGAATCGTAGTCAGATCGTATAGTGTGCGGTTGGCTTTAAACTAAAATCTAGTCCCGACATAATGAAGGGACACGTCTTAAGAATGCACACCCATAGGAAGGAAAAGGTTGTTTTTCTATGCATGAATGGGTTTGTTTTTTAACAAACCCATTTTTAGAAGTGTTTCTATAGCTGCCCTAAGCAAAAGCTTTGTTATAAATGAAGATCAGTGAGTATAAACCCAAATGTTGTTGTGTATTGTATGATAGCGTGAATCATTTTTGGAAGCCTATTGTACATCTCGAGGTCGACTCGGGCGGATTAAACAAAATTTTCCCCAATCCCTTTTTTTTAATGACTTCTCCGTGGTCTTCTTGTCGTTTTCTCTCTCTAATATCATTTGGAACACTTTACAGACTTCTTATTGTTTGCGAAGATCTCTTACGAGAGGTCTCAAAATAATTTAGTCAATCGTCAGACCCTCCCCCTCCCTAAATTTAATAACAGCACATTGCTGCATTTGTGTTAATCCCAATTTTGTTTTGTCCTAATTGAATATACTCATCCTTTAAAAAAATATATAAAAATAGCGCTATACTCTTTGTAAACAAAATGGTATGATATACTATTTAAGAAGTGTAAGATTATTTAGAATGGCGTGAACTACTAAATTGAAATGTCAAACTATGCAGTGATTTCGCTCAGCATACAGGAATAGATAGTTGTTGTTTTCAATGCTCTAGTGAATTATAATTGTGAAATGAAAAATAATGGAAAAAGGCTTCTCTAGCCAATCTTATTAAGGATGAAATCTATCATGTCTGTCATAATGTAGATGAAAATGTACGGTGACCTTAATCAGAAGAATTACGCGTTCGTCCTGTTTAAATATACCCTCGCTTTCCAGGCTGCATTTTGGTTCAATTATCCTCTATCCATTTGAAAACACCTTTTCCATGTTCTGTCTTCCTGCTGTCATTTTAAAACATGTTTTGTGCCGTCGATCGACCAGCTAGAATACTTTGAATCTTCTTATTGTCTTTGATTGTGAAGGCCTCCAGTGACGTCTTTTTAGCCGCAGACCGGATAAAATCAATGCGATAACAATAATGAGATAAAAGTTTGTAAATCCAAATCATGTTCTGCATTGAATAAAACTTAATAATAATCCTGACTGATTGCTTTGATAGTCACATAAGTAGCGCATATACATTAAAAAATCCTATACATAAAATCATTGTTTTTTTCTTTTTGTATCACTTGAAAATAACGAGCACTTTAGAGATCATTGCATCACATTTTCACGATTTTCTCTGTATCCTTGTTTTATAAATATGGATTGCTTTATCACATGCAGGACCTACTGCTTAAAATTTGTCATTCCTGCAAAAAAAGTTTCAAGGTCTTGGTTTATTTGCTCCCTAGGATGAGCTGGTTATTTTACAAGGTTACTTCCTCAGTTGGAAAAGCATTGAAATAATTAGCTAGAGTGGGATTCATTGACAGTGGCCTTACGAGAAGAACTTTACCTTCAACGTTGTTTACTGTATACAGTCATACATAACAACGGATCGGGTATTCAATATTTCAAGGAGTAAGCTAGTACTAGTAACGAGGAAGACATAGTTCTATCAGACCTTTACTAAGCTACATACCCTTTTCTAGACTTATAACAACGAAGTAAACAACAAAAAAAGATTAAGATTCCTGTAAGAATTAACAAAATGTATACCCCAAACACGTATTAATGATTGTAATGATAATGCTAACAAAGGAATAGTACAATAACGTTTTTTTTAATTGAGAGGGAGAGAGAGAGAGAGAGCGCAGAGATGGAATTGACGTAAGTCTTATCTTACCCCAGTCATCGGATTCAGGCTTGTCCGCACATTACGTTCACATTCTCCACTCCCTTGGGAAGCATTCTAACCAGGCGCCATTTTACAAACGCTCACAATGCTAAGCAAACTACAATGACTGTAATGCTACAGTCACACGGCCATGTTACGGACCTGCGGATGCCTGCGTATATTTGGATAATGAAAATGCGTAATTTTTAACCCCAATACGGAAATTTGAGCAAAAGTTATCTATATTCTGCGGACGATACGGATTAGTTACGGATGTTACGTATGAATTACGGATGTTACGGGTAAAACCTGCGGATGAACCCATCCGCTGCCAACCCGCTGACACATGTTACTGACGACTTACGGATGACTTACGGATTTTACGGATGACATTAAAAGATAACATTATTTCACTTTTGAGAGTGTATTTTTCAAAATCATCTAAAAATCGACGATTGAAGGGGCATTCCCAAAATAAATGGGCAATAGTTTCAGAGTGTTTTGAACAAAAAGAACACAAATTTAATATGCCAACAGTTTTCAGATACTTGTTAACATCAAGGATATTATGAAGAATTTTATATTGTAAATATCTAAGTTTTCTTGATAAAGAACATTTAAAAGGAATCATATAAATTTTGTCCCAAGTAACAATTGGTTTTGAAACAATGTTCCTCCGTTTGTTTTGTGAAATAGGAGTTTTAAAGATTTTCTCAACACAGATTTTATAAATAAATTTACATCCTTTCGTTACCTTGTTCAATTTTTTTGTTGTCAAATTTAAGCATCAAGAGTTGCATGATTTGTCTGTTTGTTATGTTTGGCCAACTGCTTAGGCCATGCGCTGCTGCCAGGGAACTGCTCCGGCGGTGCCATTGTAGTAATGCTTGAGGTACAGGCGCTGGCGCTTGGCAATCTTGGTGATGTAGTTGCCAGCAAGCCTCTGTTGCATGTCATCCAGCACGCCCCCCCCCCCCCCCCCCCCTCTCTCCATGCACCCGGGATGATGTTGTGCTGGTCGTCCTCTCTGTCCATCATGCCATTCTGCTCAGCGGATGCCTGGTCTCTCAGGAGGTTGTGGATGCACAGGCAGGCGAGGACGATGGTCTCCACTGTGGAAGGCACCTGTGCCATAGCACTCAGAAGACACCGGAATCTGTTTGCAAGAATGCCAAAGGCATTCTCCACACATCTCCTGGCTCTGGAAAGTCTATAGTTAAATATCCTCTCCTCCATGGTCAGTGGCTTGGCACCAAAAGGCTTCATCAGGGTGGTGCGTAGTGCAAATGGAGCGTCAGCAATCATGAAATAAGGGATGTCTCGATCGTCATGAGGCAGTGGCTCATCTGGTGGTATTCCAATGTTCTCATCGTCAATTGCCTCTTTCAGACTGCACGTGTTCCAAATCTGGGCATCAGAACTCGCACCACCTGCTCCCACCTCCACCCACCGGAACTTGTAGTTGCCATCAACCAGGGCAAGGAGTACAATCGAGTTGTACCCCTTATAGTTGTAGAACTGGGAGCCACAGTTCGCGGGTGCCTTGATGCGGATGTGCTTGCCATCTAAGGCTCCCAGGCAATGGTGGAAGTTCCACCGGTCGGAGAAGGTCTGGGCAATGCCCTTCCACCCCTCTGGAGTAGATGGGTTGCTGATGGTCTCCTCGCCATACTCGGCGTAGATGGCCTGACACACGTCCAACACCAAGAGTGAGATGGTGTTGTGGGGTACATAGAATAGGTACATCAGGCTGTGGTAGGAGTCCCCACTGGCAAGGTAGCGCATGGTGATGGCGACCTTCAAGCCTACTGGAAGGGCCTTCCTGTACCAGGTATCATACTTCTGTAAGCGAGGAGTGAGGCGGGTGACCATTTCGGCAAACATGGCAGGTGTGATGCGGGTGAAGTTGCGGAAGCCCTGAACATCCTCATTGCGTAGCAGGTGCATCAGGTTACCATAGGCACCCTGGTGTGGTCGCAATGTGATCCAGTGACGAACCCAACACATCCTCTCTTTTCTCCTTTCAAGGATGGCTTGCATCTTGGCCATCAGGATCTTCATCTGCATCTGATTGTGTTGGATGGCCATCAAACAATCCAGCAACACAAGGCGGCGTTCTCTCTCCATCTTGAGTGACCTGTGAAAGTCTACAGTTGAAGAACTGACAATGATGAGGATGCTGGCAGCATCCAGGGTTGCATACCCAAGTGAAGACCATTTGGCATGGGCGACATCCGCCGAAATGAAAGAAGACATAGGTAAAAATTCCGCATATTATCCGTATCTCAACCGTAACATACATATCCAATCCGTAACATCCGTATCCCATCCGTAACATTCGTATCCCATCCGCAAGCATACGCAATTACCGCAAGTCATATCGTAAGATCCGCAATATATATGTCAAAAATACGTTAAACATACGTAACTCCTACGTAATAGTGTTTACGTACCCCTATGTATCCGCAGGCATCCGCACACCCGACAAAGTGTGCGGATCAGTTACGTATCTAACGTATCCTGCGGATGAGTTTACGTATGAGTTACGTATTTTACGTATGGATAACGTATATTCTGCGGATGCTTACGTATATTTCATCCGCAGCAAAATGTTGAGATTTTCAAAATTCCGCTGCGGATCTGCGTATGTCTGCGGATCCTGCGGATTGAATTACGGATGGATACGGATGCTTACGGATGATACGGATCCTTGCGGATGCTTACGGACTTTTATCCGTAAGCATCCGCAGCTACCGTAAGTGGCCGTGTGACTGTGCCATAACATCCTACCGGATACCCATTACCCACGCTGGTTGAGAGAATCAATGTAGATAAAATGCTTTGCTTAAGGGTTAAGGCCATAGGTACCGGGGATCGAACCCACGACCTTCGCTTCTCCAGTCATTAGATCACAATAGAGACATCTTTGGAAGCATTTAGGACATGGACAATTCTGGACATCTACTACAACATTCTTTTTCTTTTCTTCCATATTTTTTCTCTAGAGCTGGGATGACGACTTAGCCTCAATGGCCCAGGACTGGTCCGACGAGTGCCTCTGGGAACATGGTAATCCTACAAACATCTCGCCGTTTTCATCGGTAGGCCAGAACCTATGGCTTGGGACTGGGTCCCAGCCGGATGGAGTAGGACCAACACAGTCATGGTATAATGAGGACCAGTACTACGACTATGACACACACGGTTGCTCTGATGTCTGTGGGCATTATACACAGGTGATGATGATGATGATGATGTAGTGATGATGATGAGGATGTAGTGATGATGATGATGAAGAAGAAATAGAAGAAGTTTACGTTTTACAGTTTCTCTCATTTAAGTAACAGTATGTGGTGAAGTATAACGTCATAAAAAAAAAACTATTCTTAGATTTTCTCAATTTACTACATTTTCCGAAAGAGCATCAAAAATAATGTCTAAAAGTCGAAAATCAATAGGCCATTTTCGTAATGTAACCAAATGTAATGCATAAATGTTTGTGAGTGCCTCAATACAGATAATTTCGTTCACCTGTTAGGAATAATAGTATTTCTATAGTCAGAATGCAACTGCATATATTAAGTGTTGCTAGGTAGGTCAAGCCATAATGTTTGTCCTACCTGGCAACAACTAATGTATGCAGTTCAGATTCTGTCTATTGAAATACTATTATTCTTATCAGGTGAATGAAATAATTTGTATTGAGGTACTTCACAAAGACTTATGCATTAAATTTGGTTACATTACGAAAATGCCTATTGAATATGTTGAATATGTTGAGTATATTGGCTGGGATATGACCATCTGAATAAATAGATTTCCTATATGAACTCAGTGTTGTTTTGCTCTGGTTCATAACATTACGAGCCAGAGCAAAATGACACAGAGTTCCTATAGGAAATATATTTATTCAGATGGTCATATCTCAGCCAATACTTAACATATTCAATTGGTTTTCGACATTTGGTCATTATATTTGATGCTCTTTCGGAAAATGAAGTAAAAATTGAGAAAATTCTAAAAATAGATTTTCATGATGTCACAGCTTCGGTACTCTATACATGTACATGTATGTTTAATATTTTAGAATAAAGATGACATTCATCCTTCAGAAGATGAAATACCAAAGGTAGCCACACCTTTCAAATACATTTCAGGGGACCAACATAAGTCTCACCCTTAATAACTATTTCATTTGTGTTCGGTCTAAATCGGGTTATAAAATACAAAATAACAACTTCTCAAGATAGAGTTTTTAAAATAAAGCACGCACGAAGAATGGAATGATATTTTTATTTAGATACATATGAATAATGCTTCCTTTTTTTCAAATGTCGACTCGCTAGGTTGTATGGGATGACACATATGCTGTGGGATGTGGCCGAACCTTTTGCTCCTCAGTTTCTAACGGCTGGACGAACGCCTATATCGTCACCTGCAATTATGGACCCGCGTAAGTATGACGTCATACATGTACTTATCGGAAAATAAGAATCTATAAAACAAGTTTGATACTATAGGTTTTCAAAGAGATTATATTACGGGTGCTCGTTTAAAAAGTTTGGTGAAAAATTGCCCAATATGAAAGTAATAATGTGCCTGACCAACGTTTGGAATTTGATGCCCAACTAGGTTAATGTTATTTCACGGATCACCTTGTTCTGTTTCCCACCAACTGTTTATTGTACACAGCCATGTTATACCTGAAATGTTATCATAGTTTTGTTATAATAGTTAATATCGTTTGTTTTTTAATGTCTGAGGCCAACACATCAACAAATTTGAAATGTAAACTTGACAATACTTGAAATATGACTTTTGTATTCACACATTTCTATCAGCCACATGTTGTCAGTAATTTTCAAAGAAAATCTTGACACAATACTTCAAAGAGACATTAATTTGAATCGTTTATAATATAAAACCTGGATTACTATACAGAACAAAGTCTCTTTGTTTTTAATAGATGATACATGTAGGCCTATTTCCTCCTGTAAAGGATACACACTCCTGAAAAATGAATGTTTTGATTTGGTTGTCATTAAAGTTTTTAGATTACATTTTATAGTGATTACCCAAATTAGGGATTCACAGGTCCTTTTTGTCTGATTTATGTGAACATTTTTGTATCGCTATTTTGTAATATCAGAGGGAACTACAACGGTGTACGCCCGTATACGACTGGTAGCAGCTGCACACAGTGTGCATCAGGCATCGGACAATGTTATGATAATCAATGTAGTAAGTGAACTGTAACAAAAGTTATTTCTAGTATAGGCCACGAAGTTTATCAATTGAAATATAAATTTAGATCTTCAGAAAGATGACATTTGCACGTGCACCAAAAGTAACGACTGGTAGGAAATGGAATGGATGGTGAGAGAGGGGGAGAGAGAGAGAGAGAGAGAGATGGAGAGGGAGAGACAAAGAAACATAATCAGATAAATATGCACAAATGAAAGAGAGAGCTAGAGAGAAGAGAAAGGGTGAGAGTGAGTAAGACAGACAAACAGAGAGAGAGAGAGAGAGAGACATAGGATGGGGAAGAGGAGGGAAGGGTAGAACATGTTACATAGTATGCATTAGCTTGAAGAAGAAAACAATCTAGAACCGCTCCTGAACCCAACTCTAGCAAGCTATTTTTAGTTTTATGGCCGTAGAAAACAAAATGTAATAAAAACAAACTGATACATTTTAAAAACCTCTCTTTTATTTTAAATTTCAGGATTATGTTCTGAACACAGTGAAACCTGTGGTAAGTTTGTTTTTCAAACCTATTTTTTTTTCTTCATTTGATTTTCTTCTTGATTCTTAGTTATGCTTTTAATATTTTCTGAAAGATAGATATTTTACCATGCTATCACGTGTAAATGATAAAGTTATGATCCAACATATATTATAATAACAGTTTAAGCGTGAAATGTTCATGCTTTCATACAGAGAGTAACCTATCGCTAGTGTACATTTATTTAATATCAATAACTGAAAAATGAAACACTAAACTGAATAAGAATCATTGTGTAGATCAATACATCGGATAGAAATGCTAACCATAATTTTAATCATAGAAAAAAATGAGATGACGAACAAATTGCACATGAACTTAAAATGATTCAAATGACATACGTGTTAAAAAAATACATAGTCCTATACGTTCAAGAAGAATATGAAAGTGCTTATATTCGTCTACCCAACACCTCATATTCGGGCAGCGATGTTCCCGAATATTTACATTTGTTATGTAGATTATCTTTATGACGAAATAACATTATACCACAAATATATTTTTAAAAAATTATTTATCTTTTTTTTATAAAAAGAAAGTGGCAGTTATGAGGCGAAAGCCCACTGGTGAAAACGTGTCGTACGCCTATGAAAACAAAGTCTGTAAAGGAAATTGATTTGTAAAATAAATAGTATGTTATCTTAGGCCAGGTATCAAGTGCATATCCAACGATATATTGGAAGTTTCAAATTTGTTATGCTAAAATATTTTGTTTTATAGATTGCCAAGCCGTGTGCCAGAACTGTGGAACACTGAATAATGATTGTACATGTACATGTCGAGACGGGTATTACGGCAGCGACTGTTCCAGTAAGTATATCCGAAGACGATCATGTTTACATTTTAGTTCATAAAAATAGAGAATGACAAACTGGCATGAATTCGTGTATGATCAAATACTTACTTTCCAAAAGGTCTTCTCTAAATACCGAAATATAATATTGACGCACTAGTTAAAAAAAACTTGTTTAAAAAGCATCAAGTTATGATTCGTTTTGAATAGTCCTGTAAAGGCATGAAAAATTTGTACGGCAATAAAACTGATATGTTATTGTATAAGGCGTGTATTGAATCGAGATGACATAAATTTTTACTGCCATGCTAAATAAAACTCTATCGATTAATCTTTTTGTAATCGGCACATGTCCTTCCCTTTCATGCGTTTCTCACTTTATACTTTTGTCTCTTGCAATTCCTTCTTTCTCTCTCGTCTATTTCCTATTCTTTCTCTCCCCCATCTCTGTCCCTCACTTACACACAAACACTCTCTCTTTCTTTCTTTCTTTCTTTCTTTCTCTCTCTCTCTCTCTCTCTCTCTCTCTCTTTTTTTCTTTCTCAGCCGTTTGTGAGGACACACATGAGTACTGCGGCGGCAATCCTGGCTGGCCACTCTCCTGGTGCACTGAGGACAGGTCTTACGTACTTACAAACTGCCCCCTCTTCTGTGGATTATGCAGTAAGTAGAACGTTTTGGGCGTGGAATGTTCCGGAAACTCATTGGATTTTTAAAACTTGTACATTTGACAGTGATTCTTAAAAGGGCGAATATTGCTAAGACCTTTCAATTTCGATAGAATTGTTTAGGATACATTCTTAATTTTTGATCAAGATGCGAATAAACGGTCATTATGTCTATGATCAGCCAGATAAAACAAATATTTCGAACGGTGAAAGCAAAACGTAGGCCTATTCGCAATGAACGCGCGTCAAAACAAGCTTTACACTTAAGAGTCGTTCCTAAACAACATATAATTACTAAAAATATTATCTCGAACATGTCATAATGTTGCCATTTTGTTTGATTTGTAACTATATTCCTTTCCATTGATTTATTGCAGATGCAGCCGATCCAAGTCAGACGTGTGGTAAGATTATTTTAAGATAATAGAGACAAGGCACTCGTTTATTTAATGACGATAACGTATTTACATTATCATGACGGATGATGAACAGAAATGTGCAACTCTCGATGTTTTGATAACCGATATGTTTAAAATCATGCTTCATAGTTAGTATACATCCTACTTCATGTCGTTTACTAAAAATAGACAGAGACTAAATCTGCCTTTAAAACGTGTTTTTAGATCAGGGGTTTCGCTTTACACAATACTCCTCTGTAGATTTAAAAATTATTTTAATTCATTTTCCCATTCTAACACACTTTCATACGAACCTATCAGAAAGCACCTCGGCACCTTCCGCAGCTACGACGTCATCGAGCGGTAGCGGCGATGTCACGACCACATCGAGCGGTAGCAGTGATGTCACGACCACGACTACCACCGTCGAGACGACCACAGCTCAACCGTCCTGTGACACCACTTGTCAGAATAACGGGATCGTCGACGAGACGACATGCGAATGCGATTGCCCCAGTGACTACCAGGGCGCAGAATGTGAACGTACGAATATATCAAAATGTTTGTGCAGATAATCATAAGAATAAGGGTTTTTTAAGGACATTCTGTGGTGGATCAAGAATGTTTTGAGACGGCCGATGGGGGGGGGGGGAGGGATTTCCTGAAAATCCTCACAAAAACACACACAAAATAAATGAACAGAGTGAAAATTGATAAAATCAGCAAAAGTTCTCTCAACTTTCTTATATCGGTAAATGTAAATCATTATAACGTCATCCTGAAATGAAATATATATTAAACGCCCTTCGACACAGGTTATAGTAAATGTGTGCCTGGCAGGAGTTAATTAAAATAATTAAAATGATACAGCGACGCATTAGCAGCCATTTTAAAGTCGGGTTAATACGGAGCGTCAGCTATGAAAGACATGAGCGCGATGTAAAATATCATGTTCATACAGGACTAAGTGGATGATTTTTTCTCTTTTATTCTCCTTCTCATCTTGTGTTTGACAGAAACAAAGTCTCAAGTTCGGTATGGCGTGGTGGTAATTGTTTATACTAGTATCAGCCGAGTAAGTATCCCTAACTGTCGCCATGTTATACATCCCTCAGGGGCGGATGCAGGGGTTTGTAAAAGAGAGGACTCGATATTAAGAAACTAATTTTAACATATAATTTTAGAAAAGTAAATAGGTCATCACCTAAAAATCAGGGGGGCATTGTGGAGTTGTGCACACTAAGGTTTCTCATTTTGGTTTTGAAACGGGGGGGGGGGCACCGATCGGATGTGCCTCCTTTATCCGCCACTGCAACCCCCCCCCCCCCCCCCCCCCGCCCCCCCCCCCCCCCCTTCGGAGGCTTACATGTATCATTTCTTCATATTGGACATGACGTTTATGAAAACGCATAAGTTGTTACTTTTATATTACCAGTTTTCCTTACTTAAACATAACTATTTTCTGTCCGGCTACTGTTTAAAAGATGATGAAGATTCAATTTGAGAATGATCGAACCAAAAAATATTCCTTTTAGACTGAAGTTAATCTCTTTTCAAGTTTTGTTTAATTTTCTTTTTAGATTTTTAAGTTCATCCTGATTAATTCTCTTAATTCATTAACAACATACATTGATATTAAATTGAAGGAACTATATGCTGATATGAATAGCAACACCCAGCCTCATCCTACCCTAAAAATAAGGATTGAGGAGCTTTTTTTCTTCATTTTTTCATTTGTTTTTGTAAATAGTGGCCCAACCTCGAGGATATTCTGCTGCGTATAATTGGAGAAATTGTGACGTCATGGTGCAATGATAACTTTGAGATTTGCTGCCCAAATCAGGGAACATTGTCATCATCGTGAGTATTCGCTCGAAGTACTGAACCCGAAAGAAACAGATGCCTGTATATTTCATACTTTATATTGTGGATTGCAGAGTTTGGGAGAATGTCACTCGATATGAAACTGATGCGAAAACTCCTGATTGATAATGAAGATGTTTACTATCACTTGTGACCGTCCTAGAAATTGCATATCAAACTGAAGAAAGAGCTAGCAGTACAAACTTCTGCGATACGAATATGAAGCTGTTCATTAAGGTTGATCGTATATTTTTACAGATTAATTAATGACATGTTTCATGATTGATAATATTGTGTTTGAAGGGTAAGCTAATGTTTTCCCATTACGTCCTTCCCAACCAAATCTGCCTATATGAGAATGAAATATTTGACAATATATTTGAGCATAAACCTTTAGCTATATTTTCGAGGGAACACGATCGCAAAGACCTTCGAAGAATCAACCTCTAAAGCAATTTAAATAGCCCTGTCCATTAGTTTTTGAAATGAATGAATATTTATTTATCTATTTATTGGAAAATATTTATACAGGATAACAATATTATCAGCAAAAGCTAAGAGAGATGTGCAGATAAGAGGTGCAACTAAACGTAATAACTATCTATATTACTATGGGATAAAAGACTTGAAACTAATTTAAGTACATCGTTAGGTTCGATTTGCGTGAAATTAAATTCATTCAAACCCTGTGGATGATTCCAGGCAATATCATCGTGTTCATAAGTATCATTGATTATCTTACCTACGAAAAAAAAAATCCGTTATCATATTACAGTCAATGTCGGCAGCAGGGACATCTTCATTACTTCTCGAAAAGTCTTTGCGATAGGGATAGATCAAGTAACCTAGAAACCCTTTTGTCACAAACAGTAACTTTCAAAATCTTACTTATGCAGATCGTCAACCTTTGGTTACGTCGACGAGACCCATGTTACAGTTGCTGACGGGTTTCCCAGAGAGGAAACGGGGCTTTCATTTGATGCCTTCCGTGTCATGCTCTTGGTGACCCCGCCGGAGGCAACCGAGCTCTGCTCAGCGGGCTCTGACTCCAACTCTGCGACCAGAAGGAGAAGATGGACTGAATATCTCCATAGCAACGGGATTTCTAAGAGAGATGCATCAGGTAATTTGTATAATCACACTGGGATCTTTTAATAACCATAACGATTCAGGTTCAATTCTTTCTTAAATTTGTTTTAGGCAATTGGATGACATTATGCGTTGGCGATAACTGCTCCACAATCAATCCCTTCCACGAGTCGAATTTCTTACTTCAACCCGGAACCCAATCTGTACCTAATCCAAACGCTAACATTGACCTAAACCGAATCCTTAACTATATCTTCTATGAAAGAAAGCGAGATAAATATAACTGGGGCAAATGCCACATCACCGTCATGCGTTGTCAAGAAAAAAACAGAAGGGGCCTTGAGTATAACTGCGTTGTTATAAAATAAAACTAAGGTTGCACGATAATGCTTGGGCAAAAAGATAAAGAAAATTCCCTTCGAAATTAAGGAAAAATAAACGTGTACACTGAAATCTACCAATAGTGTAGTCAAAGAAGGGGTAAGGGAACAATTGGCCCCTGAATAAGTTGTCGACAAACAAAAAGAAAACTCAGCCGCAGGAGTTAAGGTTATGGAACCATTATTTTGTAAGATGATAATGGTCATATTGCCACTGGAACGCATGAAATGTTTTAAAAATAATTCTCGGTCGCAAAACAGTGATGCCTGGTATTTATTTTCAGGGCACCCCTGCGTGTTAAGTATAATTATGGTGGTTGCCCCCCCCCCCCCTCCCACCGAAGCCAATACTTGGATACTCCAGTGATTACTACATTTTGTATCCTCTTTCGTCACCGCAGAAAACTACCTGGATCAGGACGCGCTGTACGAGGCGGTGAGCGAGAACATCGACACCCTGGAAGACGAACTCAACGTCACATTAGGAGAGGTAGTCAAAGGCGAGATCGAACCTGACTCAGGCAGCGGTGGAGGACTAGCCGCATGGGCAATTGCACTCATCGTCGTCGTTATTCTTGTGGTTGTGGTGATCGTTCTCGGAATAGTTGTGTTCACCACTATGAAAGGGTGAGTGGTGTCGAAGTTGTAATACTCATTGCTTATGAGGCGCCATTCGCCGACGTACATGTTGGTCTTTTTTTACCATGAACCTATGCTTTGCTGCTCCAGGTGAAGGTGACATTGAACACAGAGTATGGAACATGATCAATGATCTGTGCAAACACTGCGATGAGTTAGTGTGACATTCGCTATCTACCTTCATGGGAATAACCGGCGAATGGGCGACAAGCTTTAGGGGTTAAAAAACAATTGCAAACTTTGTATGAAATATTAGAAACAATTATAAACGAATTTCATGATCATCAAAAAAATAAATGCACATTTCCTGGATGTAGACCCTTCTTCATCTTCATGTTTGTTGTTATGCTAAACTGAACCTATAAATTCAAATTTGATAAAAATGTCAGTTGTTTCACGAGATGCAATAGAATATTGTTCACTTTCTTTGTATATATTTTTTTCAGGAAACGTGCCCGAGCCGTATCTCCTGACGTCAAAGCTGAGAGAGATGAAGGTTTGTATAATTGTTGATAGTGTTTGCTAGTAAATAGTTAATAATAAGTACTATAATGTACACAAGCAATTAAACTTTGTTCATGAAATGTTAACGTTTTAACCATTAGACCTTGTAATTTGTAACAGATCAAGAAATTAAGAAAATTGGAAAAGTTTTAAAGTTTTAGAATCAGTAAGTTAATTGTTCAGGTCTGCAAATGGTACGATTAAGGGATACTCCTCGATAGATTTCATTGACCATTTCTTCATTCTTATAAATTTGTGAAATGTGAATGCCTTTTATTTTCACAGGAAAGCCCACGTCATCGGCACAATAACAGAGATACTCAGTATGTAGAATACTGTTCTATTTTGATGTTATTTTAAAGCATGCAAAGGGATGGTCTGTGTATTTATTTCACTTTTAACCTTAAAGAAGAGCATGTTTTTCATAGTTTTCATTCATTTAACATCAGCATTTCTTTTTAAATTTCTTTTCTTATAAATCGTTGTGAACTCAAAGAGCTTTCCCTCTGTCATTGCATGAACTCGCGTCATCCATTTCATACGGTTGGTCAGTTATCAATATCGGAATTTTAATATCACTCACACTGTACTAGTAACCAGCAGATATCATCTCAATAAAAAAAAACACCTCATTAATCTAAACTCAATATCATTTTCTTAAATTTTTATTTCAATGGATGGGGTATTGACTGTAAATAACGACTAAACAACGAATTACGTTAAGGAAAAAAGCATCTATAACATGATTTTCATAAGGTACCTTACTGCCAACACTACGCACATTACCTTTGTCCGCAGGGGAGCATCATAGTTTTAAGAATCCTCGAAGTTTTAAACAATGACCCACTAACAAGGACGGTATAAGTCACCAACACCACGACCTTTTACTGTTCGAACTTTAAAACTATAAGCTGGACAAGCAGTTGTTTTAAGTACAAGCAGGCAAAAGTTTCTTCTGCACGACACAACTTAAAGTGAAGAACTCCGCTGCTAGTATAGTTATCGCGTTAACCATAAGATCGTTTACACTTTCCGAAAAACCATGAGTGCGTCTGCAACGATGCTTATACAAAGTCATGTACCAGATGACCTTGAAGTTTAAAGCACGGGCTAGACTTAAAGTTTACGGACTCTATTTAGAAAATTAAACGCTGTTTGGTATTATCGGCGTTTCATTCTTTTTGAGAATTGATTTACGCCTTTCATTTTTTTTTTAATTAAAAAAAAAACTATTTGTAAATTCGTACTCTTCATAAATCATAGTTTTTGATAATAGAATCTCAGATCTACTGGTCCACGAAAACCCCTCACCGCAACTTGCCCCTTCCTGCCAGACCCGGCGCAATTAGTGTAGCCAGGGGGATCTTTTTTGTATGATTGTGTTTCTTTACTTTCGAGAGTGTCGTTCTTGGGAAGAATATATCACACAATGTTTTCCCATTTTGTTGGAAAATCTTGAATGGACATATTTTCACCTTCATAACATTGATGGCCATCGGCTAAATAAATGTTTATTTCATCTGGCAAAGGGCTCTTCTCACTCTGATGCAGATTTGATTTGTTGCAGTTAGTTTCATTGACGTGGCTCTTTACTCATTACCGTAATAAATGAATCATTACTTTCGAGGCCTTTCATTATTCCAATCATATTGGCGAATCCAGGGAGGGGGGGGGGGGTTCTGACACGAAAAAAAAGTGCCCACTAGTTTGTACAAAAATGATCGGGTATGTAGACTTACCCCTGGTTCTGCTACCAGGGGCGGCGATTTCTGTTCATGACCAGGGGAGACGAAACGCGAGGAACGAGGGAGGAGTGACGTAATGAGCAAAAACATTTTTTTTTTGTTTTTTTTTTGGGGGGGGAGAAAAAAAAACGAATCATCACCGCTCTTACATGTTACAAAGTGTCAAAGTGGGAGGGGGGGCTAAAGTATTTGCGATCAAATAGAGCAAAGCAAGTGGCGCGTAAATTGGCGTGGGGTCCAGGGGCAAAGCCCCCAAGCTCAGAGTTTTTAGGCATTTAATAAGGGTCAGATGAGCATATTTTGATACCTTATTTGTGACACTTGCATGCAGATCCGTAAACGGAGTGGGGTCCAGGGGGCGAAGCCCCCAGAAGCTCAGCTGTTTTAGGCATTAACTTACGATCAGATGATCATCCAGGGGTCGCATTAGGGCCCTTGGTGAGATGTAGGGCGCGGAGCCCCCGGAAGCTCAGGGTTTTAGGCTTTTGAATATGGTCAGATGAGCTTCGATCTAGTGGCCCGCTTAGGGTCCTGGTGGGGTCCAGGGGGCGGAGCCCCCGGAAGCTCAGGTGTTTTAGGCATTTATCTATGGTCAGCTGAGCAACCAGGGGCCCGTCTTAGGGCCCTAGGTGGGGGTAAGGGGGCAGAGCCCCCGGAAGCTCAGAGAAAATCATGCCATTTCAGCAACATTTGTAAATTAGTCACTGGTATCGAATTAGAAATAAACCACGTTTGAATTTTATCGGGGGGGGGGGGGGGGAACTACCCCAAGCCCGAGTGAGTGAGCATAGTGAACGAGAGGGGTGAAGGTGACGAAAGTAACTACCCCCTCACAGGTTTTGAAGTTTTGTTGTATTACAAAATTATATTCCTTAGGAAAACTATAGTATGAAAAGAAACAATATACTTTTTTCACAATTCACTTTTCTACAATATTTACTTGAATATTTTGAAGGATATTATGCGAGGGAGCATAGCTCCCGAGCCAGAAGAATTTTGGATTTGTATTTGTCTAAACGCTGCACTCTTGGGCCCTCCAAAGCCTAATAGTGTGTTGCAGTCTTTAGTCAGTATTTGCTGTACATTATTTGTAAGCACTTTTTCAAATTTTGCGGGGGGGACGACCCCCCCCCTACAAAAATCGAGGGGGGACGTGTCCCCCCGTCCCCCCCCCCCCCGGGATCGCCGCCCCTGCCTGTTACTAACCCATTAAATATCCACCAAATTAACAATTGCATCATACGGTTTTCATTATGCTGACAAGGAAATATTAATATGATATACTGTATTGAAATGTAATTATCATACAGATCCATTTAGTGAGTTGTTCTTTATAATGGAATGCTATGACAATACCAACAAATTGTAACTTAATATGCAATGTTGTAAAGCTGTTTTGCACATGCTGGCTTCATCTTTTAAAGATCATTTGCAATTGCTATTCATGACTTTTACAAACATCTTCTACATACAATTCATTAATCCTCTATATACACAATTAACTCATGAGAACTCGTAAGAAGTGTATCTAATACGACAATATCACCTTACGTTTGATAGTTGAATTCAGTGGCGTAGCAAAGGGGGGGGGGGGGGGGGGAGGGTAAGAGGACACTTTTTTTTTTTGGTCTCGAAATTTGAAAATTTGACATTTTGCTCTGTTTGGGGGCGGTTAGGTCATCTCTTTTAGGTCAGCCATTGGCATAATTTTTTTTTGTTTTAATTATTTTTATAATTAATTTAAACAACAACAAAAATCAACAAAAAAAATCACAAAGGGGGGGGGGGGGGGGTTCGCTCCAAAATACACACATAAAAAAACTGAAGGGGGCAACCCCCCCCCCCCCCCTGCGTACGCGCCTGATTCTAATTATTTATATTCCTCATTTAAATCGTAATGGATAACTGACGATGGTCAAATTGTTATTATATTATAAAGTCTATAATATTCATTTCCCCCGCTTCACTTCGACAGAAACTGGAGGAAGCAAACCAAAAGACCCTGAAGACCCCGAGCACACCGAGCAGAAAGGGTCCGACAGAGATAACGATCCTCCACCGATGAGCAGAGCCCAAACCAAGGTTTACCCGGCAGGAGGGAAGCCTCTTAAACTAAGTTCAATCAAGGCGAAATCTAGCGAAAAGGTGCCCAAACTCAAGAAAAATAATACACTGCCCCCGGTTAAACGATCACAGGCGCAACCAACGAAGAGAGGCAAAAAGAAATAAAATAATTTGATCCGCTTCCCCTCTCTCTCCCTCTGTCTCTTTAGCGATCTCGATAATCTGTGCCTGCCTCCCTCCGTCCTCATATCTCTCTTTCTTCCGCCCCCTCCCCTCTCTCTCTCCCTCTGTCTCTCTGGCGATCTCCATAATCTGTGCTTGTATCCCTTCTTTCTCCTATCTCTCTTTTCTTCCGCCCCCTCCCCTCTCTCTCTCTCTCTCTCTC